>JAPMOR010122873.1:148765-222982 GCA_026543865.1 Argiope aurantia
TTATTTTTGCTAGTAAATAAGTCCTGGCTAGAATCAACTGATTTATCAAATATTTCAATAATACACGATCGTTCGATTTAAATTTTGCAATTCAGAGATAATCCTGTTAATTTACATGACGTGAAATTTGCAAAATAGATATTCATTAAATGATGTAGTAGCAATTTATTGAATAAGAAATAAAAATTAGAAAAAAAATTAAAGATTTAAAAAATTGAGAGATAGAATTTTATAATAAATCGTCTTTTAAAAATCCCCCATTACCAGAAATCACTTGGAATAAAATCAGGCTAGCGAGAGCACTAAGATATTGCTTAATACAAGCGGATTCTGCGAAAGTTTGTAGTGGTAAATATCAAAGGTTCCAGTTATGAGGGGAGGTTAGAGATTTTGCAGGAATACTGTGCTCTAAATGAATATACACAAAGAGAAACAGATAGAGGGAAAAAATTTAAGAGAAAAATACAAAAAAAAAGAAAATTTTCAAAAAATTCCATCCCTAACAGGAGTTTTAAAACATTTAAATAACTCGAAAAATAAAAAGAAAAGTAGGAACTTTGAAAATCCTTAAAAAAATAATAGGGCGCTATTTTTTTTGTTTGCTTCCACTCAGATCTATAGTAATATTACGTTAAAAGCTTTTATAATCCCAGAGCTAAAAAAAAAAAATGCAGTTTTAGCATGGATATGAATCGCTGCAGAAAGTATCATTTCAAAAAATAACACCCTCCGATTTTTTTAAAGGCTTTCAAATTTTCTTAACTCTTTTTTATTTTTCGAGTGATTTGAAGATTTTAAGTACAATCGTAAGTTGGAATTTAAAATATATATATATTCTATTTTAAATTTTTTTCTATCTATTTCTCTTTGTATATATTCATTTAATAAATGGCAAAAGCATCGTCTGCAATACCTGTTGTTCAACTTTTGGGCAAATAAAGCCCTCCTCCCTGCGATAACCCTCTGAGATTATTGATAAAGTTTTGTTTGAATTGCCTTATGCTAAGAAGGTTGAATTACCAAGGTTTGAATTACCTTGGCAATAAACAACACAATTTGTGAAATTTGACGACAATCAGCAAAATTTTTTTAAAAAAATCTTGAGTTCCGATTTTTTTTCTTATTTTAAAATCGAATTTAGTAGAATCACCAAAATCGACATTATTAAAGTGGATAACCTGCATTATACAAAATAATAATAAGCTAATCAGAAAAAAAATAAGACAGAGAGGTGGTTCCCTACTTTTTCCACGACATACATTCATTTGCATTTTAGGTCTAAGATTTTCAGTTTGATTCCCACACTACAAGAAAATTGAGAGAAAATTGGTCCTTATCCATAAAAAACATCTCTTTTCTCCGACCACGCAATGTGACGTGAACATTACTTTCTTACAAGCATTAACCCCTCACTAAGTTCCAAGTTATGCTTGACGGTACAATATTGCCTTGTTCAGAAGGTCATGTTTCTATTTGTGTGCTACTATATTTCATCGCTTGTCAGAATGTAGAAGACCGGATGTTGTTGTTTTATTACTTTTTTTTTGTGACACCTCTGGTGATAAATATATCTCTTTCTTGTAGCCGAATAAGCAGTTAGATCACTAATATGAATGGGGGAAAACTATTTATGGTATTGTATTTTTTGTTTGTTTGTTTAACTATTGTTTGAAATCTAGAGAGTAATTAGCTTCTTTTGTGAACACAATGTAATAAATGTATTGTTATAAATAGGAATAATGATGCAAATGACTTTAATGGAAATTGGTATCGAAATAGATTCTCATTTATTTAAAATAAATGGATATGTATCTTTTACAATAGGTGTGTCATTTTATCAAAGTAAATATATATTTGACATTTTAAAAACGAAGATAATTTTATTACTTTTGCAAATAATAATCTGCCATTTTGCATTAGAAAAACATGGGAATTATTATTCATTTTTTTTCATTTGAAATTATTTTAGATATAAATAGAATATAAACTTCATAATTATGCAAATTTTGTTATTGTTTCTAATGGCACGTCATTGACAAGCCCACTGACTTTAGAAGACGCTGATTTTAAGCTAAGGATGCGTGTCTTGTTTTTTCAGTAGCGCCATCTAGGACTAAAAGTACGACTTAGATGCTAGCTACACACACGTTACAACCCTTCTTACGGGGCGGACTTCATTCTTCATTTCATTCACTCATCCATAGATCGTAATTTAGACCTGAATCAGAGAACGATCACCCCTCATCCAGTACCCCCTGTGGTATTACTTTCGACATGGAGGACTTTGTGACCACGACAGATTCAGAAGTGTGCCAGCCACCACACACACGAGGAGTCTTCAGAGGGCGGGGTTCGAACTCACAACGCAAGGGACGCGAATTCAACGCCCTATCAATCAGGTTATCCCGACCCTTTCGAACTTTATAAAATATCTAAGAAAACATCATTAACATTTTAAAAAGAAGTGATATCACTAATTTGCTCTGATTTGAAAAGAAATTCTCATTTATAAATAAATTGATTCTTTCCTCTTCTTTTTTTTTCGAAATTACTTATGAATATTATAGAGATTCGGAGTTAAAACATTGGTCATCTTACATATATTTCAATGAGTTGATTCTGAATTTCTTTTGAAAATATTTTAACTCTTAATTTGTGAGAATAAAACTTTAACATACGCCGATAAAATAAACTGATTTCTTCAAATTAGTTTTATTTTTAATAATTTATTACTTTTTTGTATGCGAAGTATAGAGAAAGTATAGTAATCGTCAAAGAATTCCAATTCGAGATTTTGACGAATCTTCATGTTTTAGATCTCCCTGAGTTCAAGAAACACATTTTTGGAATATATCCGCCAGTCTGTGACAAGGATAGTTCAAAGAGTTTTGATATATGATCCTTAAATCACATTTGCAAATTTCTATTAAATGTTGAGTAAAAGTTCGGAGGAAGTTCGTCAGTCCGGTTGTTCGAATATAACAAGGTAACTCCAAAACGAAGACAGCTATATAAATAAAATTCGATACACAGATTTAAAATCTACAGTGTAAACGCCTATCAAATTTTGAGCCAAATCCAACAACAGGTTGACTGTCTGCCGGTCTTACTTTCAAAAACAAGTAAACGCGGTCATTCAAAAAACGCAACAATTTAAATATATAAAATTTGGTGTGGGACTTTATGACTACAAGCGCAGTTTTGTATCAAATTTTTTATTTCAATCGGTTGATAGAAACGTCTAAAAGATAAACTTTTTCAGATATTATAACATGCCAGGGATTAATCGCCAAATAATTCGCCAAGGATGACTCAACAGATGTAGTAATAATGCATTTTTGCGGGCAAGTTTTGGAAAGACCACTCCCCTTGGTTAAGTTCAAGAGTTTAAATAATCCTTTAATTACTATTTTTCCCCCTTTACTATGCGTTAAGATTCCAATTTCCCATTTTAAAGAATTCCGAACACAAATTGATGAGTTTATTAATAGGGACAGAGGAATTAACGACTGTTTTAAGTTGCAAAAATATTTTCACACTAAATCGAAAGAGAAATTCTGTTACCAGCCTCAATTTCACAAGTGATCACTGTAGCCGTACCTAGCTTTATACAAAAGTTGTGTTTTAAGGTTCAACTGTTCTCGGCTTAATGTGAAACAAAATTGAATAAAGTTACATTACGCAATCGTTATTTAATGAAGGTTTAAAAGAACACGAATTCGTCCTCGAAAATCTTCGATTGGTTTCAAAATCAATAAAACGAACTGAACTGCGAACTTAGAATATTTTTTTTTAAATGTTCTTTCTTGGAAACCGAAAGTAATCTGTTTTTTTAAGTGCTTAATAGTCTCGCAAATCTATTTGAATGTTGTAATAATTTTTATATTCCGTCAGCAATTTTGGAGTTCATAAATTTTGTTTAGCAAGAAATGATGAGAAATACAATTTTTCAAATTAAATCTTTTCTTCCTGTAATAATTTATTTTTAATTAGCCGCCACTATGGATTTATTGCGAGAATTTCCCTTTTCTCATTCCCAATAAATTTGCTGTATACAACCCTGGTGTTCTTGATTTCATCAAAAATGTCTTTATAGGCATCAAATTATGAAAAATATTAAAGCCTTGTTATTTTAATATCCTGTTCCATTTGTCTTCTCTGACACCTATTCTGTATACCTTTTCATACATTGTTCTATTTGTTGCGTAAATGATCTTTCTTAATAGAATCAAATTCCATAATACCATTTAACTCTCCAAGGTGATTGTTTTCTAATTGCATGCTGTATTTCATTATACTGTAACTTGATTTTCTGATTTTTTTCATGTGAATTGCACATATAATAAACAATTTGTTTAGCTTTCAACATTGGTAGTAAATCATTCATTTAAATATTTGATAAACAAAAAAGCTATTATTGCACAAAAAGAATTTTTGAAAAATTGTTAAAATTTAGAAAAAGTAATTGCACGATATTGAAATCATTAAAAAAATAATTTTTTTTTCAAATTTTGAAATAGTGTAAAAATATTTTTTGTTCCAGTTATTTTAAATCATTTTATTGATCCCAAGCACTACCCTACATTTGTACTAAACCTAGCAGTTCTAGGTCAGATAGTCTGATATGTAAAATATCAATATACACATATGGATGCATGCACACATATTCTCCTTTATTTTTAGCAGAGATAAACTTTTCATATTTATTTCATAGTAATTGTGTTTGTATGGATATTACAGAAATCAAATAAATTGCCACAATACCCTAAATATAAATAAAGCTGAAATCCCTTTTTCAGTTAAACTTTCACAGAGAAATCAGAATCATAATGACAGTTATTATTGAATTTATTATTTGTGAATCTTTCTTGTTTATCAGAGCATGTATTTTAGTAAAAATGATTACTATTAATAGCAATTGAATTGAGCAGTTATAAATTATTAAATTATATTTTGAAAGTACACGGTTACAGAATTTCTCCATAATTACATTACTTTTGAGACATTAAGCTTTGTAACTAGAAGGCATATATTTTTGAGAATTTTTAATGTTATTTCAATCCATAAAAGAATGTGAATGAATGAATGAACGTGAAAGGAAAATATTCACGTGATTTTTTTTTAATATTTTAAGTTAGTTACTCCATACTCTTAATCGCGAATTTCAGTATAAAATTGAGTTTTGATGCAAGGGTTAGGTAAGTCATTGAAAGCGATGGGATTAACCTCTAGCAATTTTTGATAATTAAAAATACAATAAGTCGCTTTTTAAGAGCTTGATATAAAATGATTTATGAATGATAATGTTCTTATAATTGAAATTTAAAAAATAATGCTTGGTAAGAAAATTTTAAAGCCATTAATGCAATTAACTAAGGTAATAATTAAAAAAAATTAAGGATAGAAATTTATTGTCAAAAATATTTCTCTAGGTTCAGTTTTTTAACTTAAAAGGGCGTTTTAAAGTTAACTGATGAAATATAGAAATGTGCCTGTGCGGGCCGCACAGCAAAGTGACTCTAATGAGTACAATAAGTACTGATTATAGTGAAGAAAAAGACAAACAAAAAAATTCCTAAATATAAATTTTAAAATAAGAAAAATCCTTTTTCCCTTTCTTTGAAAATCAAAATCAAAAGCTTTAGATATATTTTTCTCAAAATAAGTTTTTTTTTCAAAAAATTTCATTTTTAAATATGATTATTTAAATACAAATAAAGATATCTGTGAAATTTGATATACAGTTTGTTTATAACATTGTTTAGAGTATGAATCAAAATATGAATGCAATGATGAATCATTTTAAACATATGCATTTTGTAAGTATTGAAAAAAAGGCATAAATTCTACAAAATTCCATAATTTTACTAAAATTCATATCATTTACAAGAATTTTGAGTTATTCTTAAACTTTTGTTGCATTCACTAGTCGAACCATCATGTTTATATACAGTTTCCTATGCTATCTGGGTCACTTGTTTTTGATTAAGAGTGTTTTCCTCAATTTTTTCTTGGATTAATATCATAGGGAAATGGAAAAAAAAAAATACTGCTTCAAAATATTATTAATTTAAGAAAAGCCTCAGATATTATTTGGATTTTTTAACTATTAGACATAAAAGTGAGAAAAATTATGAATTTTCATTGAATATCTTGAATACTAATTATACATTTCCTATTTTCTCCGTTGTATGTGCATGCAAGCAAGCACTAATTAAGAAAAACTACAATAGTTCTCTGACATGCTGATTGTCTGTGAGTACTAAATATAGCATTATGAATCGAATTTTCTTGAAATATTTTTCATTAGTGTTTCTATAAAGTCCGTAACGAGAAAGTCCAGAGTTTCTCAATGAAAACCATTGCGTCTTTGAGGGAAAATGAGATACTTTTCACATTCTTCTTCATTACCGCTTAAATTGTCACCACATACATTTAGTAATTCATAAGTTGTGAATAATTTCGAAATCATGATTATTACATTTCATAATACCCTGTTCTCCAATAAAAAACGAGCGCAAATGTTATCCGTTCGACTTTTTGGCACACTTGCACAAGTTAAATGGAAGAGAATAGAGTTATGCATTTTGGATTTTACTTCTTTCTTCTGAAAAATATGTACAATTTTAATGCTAAAACTATTAGGTTGTTCGGAAAGTAATTTCGTTTTTTTTTTGTTTTTTTTTGTGGAAATGAAAGACAGTTTTCGTATAATAAACAAATACTTTATTAAATTATATATTGGCTGTTCTGGTCCAACACCTTTTGCCATCTTTCTGGTAGTAGCATAATTCCAAGCTCATAAAATCTTTGGTCTTTGCTGCCAAAAAACTGATCGAAGTGGTTTTCGACCTCCTCATTTGAGGTGAAGGTTTTACCGTCTAAAAAATTTAGCGAACCAGTTCTGGAACTGGCGTACTGTCAACACACCTTCTCCATACACATCGGTCAATTTCTTTCTGGCTTGAACAGCATTTTTACCCTTCCTGTAGTAAAACAGTAAGATATGTCGAAAAGGCTGCTTATCGCTCTCCATATTTAAAAGGGCACCAACCAAAAACTACTGCGTAGAATTAATTGGAATTTTTCACACACAGGCCTTGCTATATGAGCTCTCAAAGCATATAAAAATTATACGGCTGAAATGTGATGTTGGGTGCAAAAAAATACAATTAAATCCTCTGACGGGAAAAAACGAAATTACTTTCCGAACAGCCCAATACATACTTGATTTGTCTTGTTTTTCAGTTATAGTGAATGTATATACATAGCCAGACATGTATATACATCTAATAATAATTTCATTCCAAAATTCGGTGCATTTAACTATTTGGGCGATAAAAAAACTTTAAGCCAAATTTCATTAATCTACTTTTTTGTAAATGTTTCAGTTCTAAAATGTGTCCGTGTTAGCGAATAAACAGATATAAATATAAAATTGATTTCTTTGGACTTAAGAAGAGGATCTAAATCGCAATGGTTTCTCTAAATCTTGAAGTCTAATTTTTTTATTACGCTAAAGTCTCTTTATCTGTATCTATATCTAAGTGGTACTAAAAAATGTGATTAGCATAAATTAAAATGAAAAGAGAACTTACGCCCATTTCTTCTAGATGATGCTTTGGACCGATCCCTGACAGCATGAGTAATTGGGCACTGTTGATGGACCCTCCAGAGACGATTATTTCTTTCCTGGCCTTCACGATATACGTCATCTTGAGACGATCAAACTCGACGGCCCGTGCACGCTTGTGTCGGTCGATATGGATCTGGAAGTAAAAAGTCGCTAGAGAATTGATAAAGTGCATAGAGTGACAAAATGGATAAAGAGTACAATAACTTAGATAAGTGATGCCAGGAGGAAACGAAAAACATAGCTAAATAACGTTGTAGGTATGCATCTTAACGGCATCAAGGCAGTACTTGATGGAAGTATCTCTATATCTTGACAAAAGAATATTTTGTTGAACTAAAAAGGGAGGTAACAGGATTGTTTATAGAACTGAATCTCTTAAGTTTTGTAAAGGAGTAATTTAGAAATGGAACTAATCCAAGGATCGATGGCTTTATAAAAATATATTATAGATATCTTATTGAAGAATTTTAAAATTTATGTTTAGACAATACTTTGTTTATTTTAATATGCTGGGGAAAAATTTCAACTCCTTGTTTAATAAAGCGTCTTAAACAAATGTTAGATGATTTTAATATCAAAATCATCTAACATCTACATTTTTTTAAGTACGAAGAAATTTTTTTTTAACAATTCCAGCTCGGAAGCTCTAAATATTTATGTTTTAAAGATTAAAGCACGCAAAATCTAATGTTCATAAAAAAAGAAAATTTTATATAAAACTGGTCCCCCCCCCCTAATTTCGAGCACTTCTTAACCTAATCATGGGCAATACTTTGGAGGCCGTCAATTTTACAGCCATCACAGAGCTTCAAATCTTAGTAAAATTTGAGATGAGAATTTAAGGATGGGGAAAGTGGGAGAGAGATTTTTCTTCTCTCATGCCTCCGAATAAATGAAAACTATCTTCGATTTCCGCTTTGATTATGCGAAAATTAATTATTACAATCTCGACATATTTTCGTAAGTACTTTCAGCGTACTTTTATCATATAAAACTCGTCATTTTCTTAAATGCAAAGCATAGACCGTTTTTTCATAAATACTTATAGATTAGAGTGGCATTACGTACTAAACAATGATTCATTGCCTCCATTATATTCTCCTGAATTTTTATTGAATGAAACCGACAGAAAGAATTAACTGTTTTTGAAACTATTTAATGCTTCAACAGAATACAATCCTAATAATAATATACCTTAGAAGATATGAATTTTTGTCGTTCCATCCTTCGAAAATGGGACCAGTGAAATTTTTTCAGAAATCTTTTTTAATAGTTTATGAACAATTTTTTTGTAGTGAACTATACAATCATAAATTAACTAATCGTGGCAAAGCGCCTAATTTAAGAATATTTTTTATAGGTATATGTTTTACTTGGAAAAATATTCTAAATGGCAAAAATAATTATACTTTTAAATTGTTTTCATATAACAATAATTTAAACAATACAATAATTTACAATAATTTAAAGACGAAACAATAATTTAAAGAAATTAAAAAGTCAGTCCACCGGAGATAATTTTCAGGGAAAATATCGAAATAAAATTTACTTCGGTTAAAGTAATTTTAGTTATAAAAAGTTCATCTAATGATCTGAAATCAAGTAACTTTTGAATAATTTGGTTACGCATCGTCGGTGAATAAAATTTTTGACAATGACATGAACAAGGAAATGCTTTAATAAATAATTCATGCATACTTGTTTTAAGAAGAAAAGGATTCATGAGTTCACATTTTTGAAAATATAACAGAAATAAAATTTGGTAACCAATGATACAATTTTATTCATAATAAATTACTATTGTTCGTAAGCTAATTAACCTTTAAATAGTTTATGCGTTTCATCGACGATTAAAAATTTTGACATTGATGCAAACAAGGAAATAAATTTTAAGAAGCAATTCATTCACATTAATATTTTTTTAAGAAATTAATACAGTTTTCCTGTTAGAGCAATTTGGAAAAAAAAAAAAAAAAAAAACGGAGAAACAATAATATAGTTTTATTCATAAAAAGTTCATAAACTTTTCCCAAACTAAGAAATGTTTGAATAGTATGATTGATTAAAAAATTTTGCAATAATGTAAGCAAAAAATATTTTTAGAAAATTAATGCAAAACAATCAATTTTTAATTTTTTTTACGAATAATAGATATTTGATCCAATATTTGCATTCGGGAAAAGGCATCATTAGCAAAACTTTGTGTGAGATCGGTTTATATTTTGGAAATAAGCAAATCATTTGTTTCCGTTTAAAAATACTGTAAACAATTCTTAATGAAAAAAAACTTTTGCGGGATCGTACAACTGAATTATGTCTTTTTTTTTCACACTTTAAAGTCCATACTAAAAATCTTCTTTCTCCAAAAGTTTAAAAGAAATACATTACCACAGACAGCATTATTTTTCCAATTGGTCTTATTGAATGAATTATCTTTATCTCCTAGATATATATATATCCTTATGGACACTTTTATAATATTTTCATGTTTGGTACGTTTCTGTGGGACGATTTTTATTTTTACAAGTTTTTAAAGTATAATTTGAAATATGAAACTCCCCGTTTTTTAGAGATAAATAAACTAGTTGCAACAGAAATTGATTAGTTTATAAACAGATTCTTGAGTTCACGAAGTGCAAAATAATTATGTTGTGAAACCAAAAAACCTTAGCCTTCCTATTGCGCCCATATTCTATAATCTCTTTCAGTTATTGTAAGAAAACGATGTTCTTAAAGTAAAATAAGATCAAATTTTATAGAAATTTTGTAGGATTTTAATGGTTCAAAAATTCATTTCAATATCGTATCGTGCCAATAACAGAAACGTATAAATAAATTCATAATGTTTATCTCACGAAATGAATAGGTCATATTTTTATTTCCGAACGGAATATTTCAAAATTACTGTAAAAAGTACACAGGCATGTCGACAGAGACTCGAATTTGTGGTATGAAAATAACAGATATTAAATCTAATTCTATGAAGAATCTACATGATATAGAGACATGTCTCATTTTACATCTTTCGAAGGTTTTTGGTGAAGCAGAGAAGGCTAGAGAGAGAGAGAGTTTCTGTCTTATTTATCGTCTGCATTCATCTGCTTAAGATAGTTTAGATTATACATACAGTTTAACAATTTAATTTCAGCTCATTTTCAAATCTTGTGGTTATCTAAGTTTACATAATAAATGAAGATGTCGATTTGTTCAAGAATATAAAAACAGATTAAATAGATTTCTTTCCTCCTGAGATTGACATTAATTTCAACTCTTCATCAATAAATTGTGAATATAAAAGTTTTTTATATCAATAAAATTTTTAGAATTTACATATATTAACGTTTCATTTTGAAACAAGACGAGGATTATATGTGATGATCCTCATAATTTCGAATTGTGATAAAAAGACAAAGACAAAACCTGATCTTGGAACCACTGTCTTAACATCCACAGCACGCCTAATACTAGTTGTATCATTAACGACACAATTATCGTGTATCAAGCTAGAATCTTTAGTAGAATACGGTTTGGAACTTCCCTCTTCTGGTGTTGTTTTATAGTGTCACGAAACCAATGGGGGTGATACAAAATTTTAGAACTTTTGATTATGTAACTTTTATTTTTGTTGCTACTAATACCAGATGATGAAGCTTTGCTAAACCAATGCCATAAATCTAAAAACCTCCAAAAAGTCGATGAAATAAAATCGGTTCCTTTAAAATTCTGTATTTGGTGAAACAAAAACAATCAATAATGTGGAAGCGAGAGGTTTGATCATTTTTACACCAATGGCATTCCGAGAAGAGCTTAAGGCCTTTCTGGAAAGTAAGTGAATTGGTATGTCCATTAATAAATTGTAAGAAAGTCGTTGGTTGCTATTATATAAATTTACTCTTGAACTGAAGAACTTCAACCAGGGTCTCTATCAAAGCACCATGCACTGCTGGATGAAGCTTTCCAAAGCTTAATTTATTTCAATTTTTTAATTGCGGAGATTGTAGAGTACATAAGTATTTTGTCACTATCTATGATTTCAGCAAAGGCAGTTTTGGTCAAAGAGTCAGCTAGCTCAGTACCCTTCAGTCCAATTTGAAACCGGATTCATTAAAAGCAGTTTTGTGAAAAGTTATTGCTATATTTATAAATTTTATCTGAAAGGCTGAAATTTACTAATACTATATTCTTTGAAGTACAAAAAAAAGTTAGCACTTACCTTCGTTGCATAGGCATAAGTTACTATGTCTAAATTTTTTCTTTTCTTCACAGGTTGCAGAAATGCTTTAGAAGTACTACAGCGTGCTCCTCGCCGTATCGTGCCTTGGGGTATAAGTACACCTAAAATGAATCAGTGATCAGTATAACAGTCTCACAATCTTTATTTCAGTGAAATATCAATTATATATATATATTTGGAAGACTTCTTTTATAATAAAAAGCATTTAAGGAAAAAATACACTTTATCCTTAGTTTACACATTATTTAAATTCCACGATATTGGTATAGCATATCTGTACAAACTAGAAAATTAAATTTAAGATGATCATTCAATGCAAGAATTAAGAATAAGTCGCTTGAGAATAAAATCATAATAAATATCAGTGATTTTATTCGCTTTCATAATAAATATCAGTGAAATTCTTAAGGAAATGAAAAAAAGTCATGCGGCAATTTTTCTTTGCTGTATGAACCTATGCACGTTTTCCCAGGTCTCTCAAACACAAATTAGAAAACAACAACAACAACCTGTGGTGATTGATTCATAACAATGTTGTTAATTCATAATTGATTAGTTGATTAATTCATAAAAATGCTTTTTTCTTAGATAGTACAACCTGTTGCACAATTTTGTCCAAATTGTGTGATATTATAATATATATATCCAATATCTATACTATTATACAGTATTGCAAATATCGTTTAATATCATATAATATTGTAAAATATATGTGTTTTACTAGGGTATGAGTATATGCAAAAAATAATTTAAAGGCAGGATGTACTAACTATTGATTCGTATGTGTCTGTTAAATGCATTGTATACTTATTTTCTAAGTGAAATCTGGATATGAATTATATGATTTCAGTTTGCAAGACAGTTGGGTGGAGCAGTGTGTCCATGAATTAAAGGCTTGATTCCGTAATTGAAGGAAGTGCAATCACATTCATTGTACAATAAGTTGCACATCATCATGCATAGTTGGTAGGATATTTGTTTAAAATCATTGGGAACTTGAGGTTAAGTTTGTAAAATACATTTTTCAGGGGTCACTGAAACACGATTGCATTATTTTTCAACAAGGAAGTATAAGATAATGTTTTTAAACGCCGTTCAACTAAAAGAATGACCGGCGTTTCAAAAGTTATTTCACAGAACAGCTGTTCCAGAATAGCCTCCTGCAGATTTACCTAAAATCCCGCCACGCCTTTAAAAGTGTAGGAACGACAAAGGCCTACATAATGGTGGTGTTCTGCACAAAGTTCATCTCGTTCGAATTGAATTAGTTCCCCTGTCAGCGGCAATCCAGGATCATTTGATTGTGCCTCACGCATAATGCACAAGAACAAATATGACGAACGAATCTAAATGAATGCGTGAATTCTCGACCAAAGTCTTGTTGTAATTTGTAATTCATCTATGAAATTTTATCTCAGCTTTTTTAGTGAGTTGCTAAAATGTTTTAAATAAATGATCCTATTTGGAATAAAAGTCAGGCATACATCTTATGGTTATGGTAAAGTTGATTTTAAGAATATGGAATTCCTCCTGAAAAATAATTTTAAAAATTTTAAAAGGAAATTAAGTTTAAAGAATTAGGTTATCAATGAAAAAAATTATTTTCAATATCATATAAGGAATTTTTGCTCTTGGAAATAATAAAAACCCCGAATTGCATACAATCAAGATTTTAAAAATAAGCCAATAAAAACACTCTTCAACTTCAATTTTATGTCTTAAAAAATTTTTTTAATAAAATTTGATATCAGAATTTTCAAAGACTATGAATAATAACTTATGAGTTTTTCTTTCAAAAAGAATGAAAATATTCTTTAAACTTTCTCCTTTCAAAAAATACAACTGACTTCAGAATAAAATTTCTTAATATAATCATCAATTGATACTAAAATTTAATGTCTTGAAAAATTTTCAATGTCATTCCTTATTTCTTCAAGGATAATCGATATATTATTAGCTTCTATGGGGAGTCTATGTATATCTCTAAATGTATCTATCAAGAGCGTTAGTCAAATTTTAAAACTATATTTGCTACAAACTCACTTCGTACATTAGCTCTCGCTTCTGTGTTGAGTTTTCACAATGAATTAATAAATATAATATAATTACTAAAAGGTCGTTTTTTAAATAATATTTCCTTATGAACTTGGAGTTCTGATTAACAAGAATATTTTTTTATAAACTTAACTTAATTACCTATCAGTTCTAAAATTCTAGTCAACTAATTGCACCACATTCCAGTGATATACGCATTTATTTAACCTTCTATGAAACTAAAAAGATTTTTTTAAATCTTTCTTTTAATCAATGTTTTAAGAAAAAAATTCTTCCTCGTGATCTGGGCGTCCTGGGTTCGAGTCCCGGTTTGGGCATGGTTCTTCTTCCGTTGTTCTATCTGTGAGATGTGTAAATGTGCGTTCCTGTAAAAAGGGTTTGTGCAAGTGAATGAATGATGCGTGAGTAGCTAAGTCGTATTGACCCCAGTTGGCGCTACTAAGAAAAAAAAAAAAAAAAAAAAAAAAAAAAAACCAAGAGACGCGCCCCTCCCCCCACCGGCTTAAATCGCTGTCTTCGTAACAGCGGGCTTGTCCATGGCAAGTGCCATAAGAAACAACAACAACACTTATATAACTTTATTTAACGATATGCTTAACATATTTTTAAATAAATGAAATCACGGATACAATAATCTCTCTCTCACTCACACACACACACACAAATCCTTAAAGGAGTATAGTGTAAGCCACCACGTCTATTAACCCTTCTTTGCCTGAATTTTTTTCTTTTTTTGTGTCTGAAATAAATCAGGTCGATATAATTCATGTTCTAGATTAAGGGGAAAATTTTTAAAAAATCCTAGTATAAATATATATAACAATAATTAAATAATATATAATAAACAATAATTAAAAAAAACAGCATGATGGAAATATGCATCATCATACAAATTTACATGTTAAGCTCAGTACAAAATCTTTGATGTCTCTGCCTTCTAAATTTTTTCACTCATTATCGCTTTTATTAGCAAAAAATCTCAGATTAATTATGAAAAAATATTCAAGAACCACAACAAAAAATATTCTAACCACAACAAAGAGCGGAATGACAAGTTCAAAGACGCTATAATTATTGTGACATTTGATATTTTTATAGCTACTTTTCTTATTACGAAATAGTCGTGAAAAAAGTTGCCAGCAACAACCAATTTAGTACAATTTTTTTGTTCACTAAATGTTATGATTGAAATTTCCCTCATCACGCAAAGAAGAGTTAATATATAGTAAAATGTAACTATTGCAACATAAATATTAAATTCAACTAATTACCCTTGAATTTCAATCAAGTAAAATACCTAACTGAATTCACGCTTATCGCCAAGTAACGCATGGAAAACCTAAAAAGTGTAAAACATGTTTATGTTTCTGGTTCATTAATTCCTCTTGTTTTCCAGCCCCTGAAATTGGCGTTCTGTAGAGCGCAACAGCGAGCAGCACACTCACCTGTTTGTTGCGGCCCGTTGATGTCGACATTCTGATATCCTAGGTGCATACCGGCTTCCACGAAAGCAAAGGCCAAGGGCGTCGCGTATGATGGGGAGGTGACGGTCAGGTAGCCGCCGGTAGCGTGGTAACCTGCGGAGAAATTAAAACATGCAAAGGAACAGGAAGATTTTTTAAAGTGAAAATGCGAATCATTTTTTTTTTCTTTGAATCAATTATCTTCTTGAAATTCACTGTGCAAAACTAAGTGAAACGGTAATTTTGAGTTGAAAAAAAATCTGCTGAAGCCAGATATTGTTAATGGAAAACTTAGCCATGGTATACAAAGTATGTTATGTAATTATATGACATAAGAAATTATGTACATTAGAATTCATATTTATAATTTTTAATCATATTCATATAACTTTCATTCACTTAGATTTACGTCCTGTTTAAGTACTACACGAGACCAATTATAGAACGAAAGTCGCAATTTTGGACAATAGTTTAGAATGATCTCTCAGCTGCTACTGCCCCCCTCAAGGTCACGTCTCTTTACAATTATTAATTACACAATAATTCTGGTAGAATCTTGATTATTTGAATCTCGGTCTCTAAGAGCTGAAATCTTGTTAACCGGACGGATTTCGAAAATTGGACTGTGTTTTTTATTGAGTCAGTTTCACGATATAAAAACTTGAAAGCCCTCAAAGTCCAGCATACCTGGATGAGTAGATTAGATAAACAGTGTTCCAATAATAAATTGTACCAGTTATTTTGATATTATTCGCTCATCAATTTATTATACAAATTGAGTGAGAACATAGAAAGAAAAGCTCCATTCAGATTAACATTTGGTTTATAATATTTGTTTTTACACAAAAAGTATTTACTAAGTACAAAACCTCAAATAGTGATGCTCTATAAGTAATAATCCGAGTTAACACCTTCTTCAAAATGATGATCTTACTGTTAAGATGCGCTAATCATCAATTACAAAAAAAGAAAAAAATCGCAAAAATTATAAATGCATTTTTCTATAAAATTCTAAAAATGATGTCAAAATGAATAATTATTATTTTTTTGCTTTAAATATTATATTTCATTGAACATACATTTTCTACTATTATTTAATAAAATAGTATTTTATTGTAAATTTATAAAGTTATTAAAGGTCCTAATTTTATAAGAAAAATATTAATAACGCAGTTTCTTTTTTTTAACACTTCTGTAGTATTGTGAGCAAATTCTGTGTATTTTTATGACAGACAATGGCCAATAAACATACAAGAAATTTCCTTCTATTAAGTATAAGATATTTTTTGAGAAAAGAAAAAGCCTCAACTAAATTAAGTAACATCGTATGCTGCGCTTACTACATATGGAAAAATTCTCTAATATCCTACATTAATTCAGGCACACACATTTTTCTACTTATATCTGCCATCGTTAGGCAATTCAAGTCGGAAAAAAATAACTTTCCACTACTGGCACTTTGGAATGCTTTACTTTCAAGAGTAAATCATTTCATTTTTTATAACAATGAAAGGCTTTTAATAGGTTTGAAGGACGAATCTGAAAGTAGCCATTCTCTAAATCCATCGTAATGACCTTGTGTTACAACCTATTAAATAGTTTCTGAAAACTCATAGGTGTTGAAGTAGCTATATAATTTGTAGAAGCATACATTTATGAGGTCAAAAGAAAAAAAAGCTTTTCTGTTATGAAATTTGGATGTACTGAAATAGTGGGGCTCTAGATTTTTTATAAGATGAGATTCAATGGACTGTTATTTTCCAATCTTCTTCAGCAAAATATTTTAAACCTTCAATTTTGATAATTATGTAATTAGTACAATTTTAGAAATCTCACACATTTATGTTCATTTTGCTTATACATTTCTTCAATATTCTGCCTTGTTTAATTTTGAACGGGAAGTGATTAAATTCAAATGATCCAATAACTTTATTTCTTAATATAAATATATTCATGAAAAATATAAGAGTAGAAATTATAATAATTTTGCATTAAAATATTGTGATTCTACTGAATTTGTTACATCATTTACATAATATCTTAGAGGATTATTGAATTTTTTAAAAATTAAAACTAAAAAAAAACTAAAAAAAATTAAAAGAGTGATGATATATTGGAAAGTGGAAGCACTGTTTCATAAAGCACGAAATTAAATAGAACCATTTATTTCTTACTTTTGAAGTTAATACTTAACTGCAAATGCAATAAAATATGAAAAAAAAGTATTAAAAGTATACTTTAATCAAAAATCTATTCAATATGCATAAAAAATAACTTTAATCTTCATATCTTAATAAGAAGTTTATTTGGAAGTAGTGAAGGATGAAATAATTAAAGCAATAACGAAAATGGGGAGCTTCTTTATCAAAAATAAAATGTATCGTTTTAGTTATTCAAAAACTATTTTAAAAATTAATCTAGATAAAAATTTGTATGCAATTAAATTGGTATAAATGAAAAAAAGTTTTTAAGGTAGTGTAAATGCTTTTCGTGCTTTAATAAATTCAGAGACTATGATGGATAAAAATCAGGACATCATTTAATTTTTAATTGATTGAAATTCTAGTTCATTTTTTAAAAATATTTCTTAGGTGCACATTTTGTTCTCCTAAATATATCAGTGCTAAAACGGCAGTTCTAAATCTAATATTTTATCTTAAGGAGTGGCAACATCACATAAACACACGTGAGTGACATTTCGTTTCAGGGAAACCACCACAAATGCCACAATGTGGCACTTTAAAAAATCTACATACGCACAGCATTTTACATTTAAATTTTAGATATGAAATGCGATAAGTGAATAAAATATTAAAGGAAATACGATACCTTTAGTTTCAATATATTTGTATTTTAAGTTTTGAATTAGTGTTCCAACCTTTTTATTTATTTTTATTTGCATTCATTCTGATGCATGTATGGTCACAGCGTGAGGATTTAATTCCGAGAATGAGAACTCGCCATGAGTTAAAGTTCTTTGATGAAGTTACAGTCCATTGCAGACGCTTGTTATTTGAAATATGGGTTGTATATCATTGTGCAAGTGCTATAGACTTTTCAGATGAGAGAAATTCAAGATTTGTAATATGTCAATTATTTTATTAAAACAATTTGGTTAAAAGTATTTTACTCTTGACAGTGAAATTATAGAAGGAGCACTGTAGAGAACAACAATAACGTTTTCCTTGAACTTTGATATAAATACATAATTAATAAAATTTAGTAAAATTTTTCCTTTATTCCTGAATTTCTGTTCCATTAGATGAAAGATTTTTAAATACCATGTATTAAGCATGTAAAACTGGTATTAAAGCAATATTTATTTAGGGAAAAAGTATTTAAAAAATTTCAAGATTATATTTTAATTTCAAAAGTTTTACCAAAAAAGGTATTTAAAAGCATGGAACATTATTAAAAATTCTGTTCATATGTTGATGTTGTAAAATAAAATAATGGGCGAATTTTTCAGGATTTATCAGGTGTATTAGTCTATTTTTGCATGATTATAGAACTTTATTGTCATTTTAACAGGAATAATTTTCATCAAAGGATCTGCTTTGCTGGAATTTTAAGACATCTTGAATAAATTTAGAAATGTTGCCTAATTTCGGTGGGTGTACTTTTATAAATAACTGATATTTCTAAAGATCCATTTCTCGATGGATAATATAACTAAAATTATTAAAATTAATTTTTCCGATTTTTGGTGTTAATCGTTGGAACTTCTAACTCTTTACCCCACGAATCTTCCCTCTCCTTAGTTACATCATCTCTTCTATACACTAATATACTCACCTTAGTTATATTATCTCCTCTATACTAAATCATTCACATTTCTTTATTTAAAATCAAAATATTTTTAGAAAAATTGAAGAAAGAATAATTATTGAATTAAATCTCTTTATTTATATATTCAACTTTCGGATTATGTTAAAGGATGCAATCAAAGATAGAATACTCTATATTCGTAATATATGAACATCACAATAAATATTTCTCGAAGTGACACTTACATCGACAGGACATATGCCTATGCATTTAATTATGCAGAGATATTTAGAAGAAAGATAAAAAAAATTAATTTGAAAACTATTCTGATATCTAAGCATGTTACACAAATCAAAGAAATGAAACGAAATGAAAAAAAAAAAAAACTTCTTCAGATTTCTTCCGATGGCGTTGAAATGGCAAAAAAAAAAAAAAATCATTTTATAATACTTTCTAAATTTTTTTTAATATTCAAATTAACTTCTAAAGCAAATCAACCCTCTTTATGATACATTAAATTTTCAAACGTAAGAAATTATATTTTTGAGTACACTTTTTAGGGCTTTCGAAAGAAATATGAAAAATATCAGTACTTCAAAATTTAATTAAATCTCTCGAATTTCTATGGATAAAAAGTAAGTTTTCTTTAGACATATTTTGGAATATTTATACAAAATATAGATATATAGAGTTTCAATGCAGACCTTTCACTAAAAGATTATCGTTTTTTTTATCTCAGATTTTCAAAAGTCTAAATATAATATTCTATTAGAAATTAAGTTTTAAGTCCATGGAAGCTGACTCATGTGGCATACTTTTCATTCGATAGCAATTTCCAGTGTCGAAGCTTGCCCCAAAACAATCCATATGTAGCTTCAAATCTGCATACTAATTTATCAAATTAGCTATCCGAAAATAAAGCAAGAAAGCTAAATGAGGCAGGAACTCTGCCATTTTTAATTTACGAACACAATATTTTTTATTACAGAGTAAATTGTTTGTTGATCTACTTTCCTTATTGAGATTTCTTAGATGTGGAAACTCGACACCTTGAACTCATAACTTGTTTTAAGTTCTACTTAGCACATTCTAATATCAGGAAGCAACTTTGCATGAGTTTTTTTTTCTTTTTTTAAGAAAGTATTTGCAAATATGAAGGATATGGAAAAAAAAAAGAAACATTCGCACAGAGATTGAAATTAGTGAAAAGAAAAAAAATGAACATTTTAATCGGTACAGTTTTTTTAAAAACGAAACTTCATCAGTTAATAATAATAATAATAATAATATAAATTTTATTCTAAAATGCTCTATTATTTCCTGATCCAATTCACACTTTTTATTTAATTAATTCGACATGCACTCTAGAAAACTGATGACTTAAGCATTTTCTCACGCCCCGAGAGAAGGAATTAAAATCCCTAATGCTTACCACATTCTTTTATAAATACTCAAGATTCCCTTGTCTATAGCGACACATGGCAAAGCAATCCCTATTAAAATCACTAAAGGGAAAAAATTCTGTTTTTTAGTTTCTTTTGCTCATGTCGCGATGTAGACTGAAGCATTTTTTATCATCTTTTGTTTCTTGTAAATTTTCTACCTCCCGGGAAGAAATAAATAGAAGCTAAATCTCAAAAGTTTCTTTTATTCGGCCACGCAACTGCTAAATTTGTTTAAATATATATATATCAATGAATTTTTAAAAAATTAACTTATGATTAGCTTCCTATACTTCTTTTATCAAAATAATTAAAAAATACTGTAAAACAATTACGATCCATAAAAATGTACAGTTAAACAGTATTAATTTTAAAATTCTTTAAGAAACTATGTAGCATTTTTGAAAATCATTTTAAAATACTATCTTCCTGTAATATAAAAGAGAATTGAATAGTATTCTGGCTAATGAAACTTTTCATAATAGATTTTCATTATTTCTTTTTGTAATTTTCCATTTCGTATCGTGATTATACATTATATAAACTGCGATTAATTTATACCATTTTTGGCGATGGCCGGATCTCTGTTGTCTTCTGATTTTAGAAAATAAGGGAATACATCTTTCCAACTCCATCCGTAGGCACCGGCCTCCGCCCAGCTATCGTAGTCCTTGCGGTTACCTCTCACGTACAGCATGTAGTTGATGACGCTCGATCCACCGAGTACTCGACCTCGTGGCCAACGGCTCCTCTGAAATAGTAAAATAAATCCTTAATGAATACATGAAATTATATATCTGTATAAGATACTGTAAGAAAATATTTTTGCAAACAAGATTACAGCAACAAATCATGTAACAATCAAGACGCGGATTTAGTGCGTGTTGTTTACTGATCACAAATTTTTCTTGTAATAATTCTCAAAATCTCTTTTATTGCATAATTTTTTTATTTGATTCTTTTCATAAAAGTTTTCAATCAATGAAGGCTTCAAATATGTTTATTCGCGCAATAATTATAAGAAAAGTATTTAATTATTATGAACAAGTTAAAACGAAAAATACTACAAAACTAATATATGGATTTTTCACTGCACGTTCAATTTATTATTTTTATTGCAGCAAATTCAAAGCTAACGTTTTATCCAGCTTTAAAGCATCACTAAACTTTCACAACAGGTGCAAGAAAGCGGTGCTTTAATACCACCTTTGAGAAGATTCTTCTCCTTCGAAACTTGACCCTTTACTTTCTTGGGTGTTAAGGAACTTTCCGGTTCAACTGAATGTAACAAAAGGAAAGAATTGCAAGCATCTAAGCAAACTTTGAAGTTGCTCTTTTCTTCCCAATTTCCGTCCCATTTATTTCACTTGGTCCTCTTTTGTACTTCACACCTGAGTGCTATTATTGCAAAGGAAAGCAGATGCAACTTCAAACTGCTTTCATTCTATTGTAAGAATCAAATGAGTTGTAAATTTCATTTCGAATGGAATTTCTGTTAAAAAGAATATTTCATAGATTTTATAAAAAAATCACGATGCTTTCAATAAGTATTTAAAAGCTAAGCAATGAATAATCTAATGAAAATTATAAAATATATTTAATACCCGAATAATTTGTTAACGATAAACATACATATTTGGTATTATTAATAAATAGAATAAAATCATTGTAGTAAATCAACGCATAGAAAAAAAATCATAATATTTTTGTTTATCTGTAAAAGCTATATCACACACATTCAATTTTATGTTTTCATCAAGCATCCTTAATTTTTTTTCCCTTTTCTGATTCTTAAACTTTTCTGTATGTTACGATGAGATTATCATACATCCTTTTATGACATTTCTTTAGCTGTATAATATTTACTCTACGTTTACAACAAAATGCAATGGCATAAAGTCACGTGTGGCTGTATGCCCAAGGAGTATCCACGAACACAAAGTTAGGCGTTCATTACACACTTATGCAACTTTCTAAAGCAGTGGTTCCCGATGATCCGCGAAAGCCTCGGAAGTGGTACGAGGGAAAGTAAAAGTGCACTCTTTTTTTTTTTTTCATTTTTGTTTGTTTGTTTAGCATTTATGCATTCCTCATAATGAACATTTTAGAATTCTAATTTTCAAAAGCCTTCTGGGAGAAAATCTATAGAATCTCTTTGAATCACCCTAAAGGTTCGTCCTCCCAATTCAGTTCAGTTATATTAACGCCCCCTTTTTAAAGCAACTCTAGAACTATTTAAGGACGGACCTTGTAATTTTAAACCGCTGTCAGATGACGATAACGACACTTGAGCTAGCACCCCCTCTCAAAATTTTCGCACCAACCAGTCTGAAGACTTTTGGTGCCGATTGATTTAACATGCACTAGACCTGCTTACACGACGGTTCTTCGGTGATATCGGATCTCGAACTTGAAAGCCTCCAATTCCGAAGCCAAGACCTTATCACCAGACCACCGCGGCGTATTCGTCCTTCCAAATCGGAGATGAGGGGGAGTGAGGTTGTCAGCAGATGATTGAAATTTTATAGTGGTGCACCAGGCTTCTACATGTTACGAAAGTAAAGGAGGCGAGACAGCGAGAAATAATAGAATTCCTGAGGGGTAATGCGAAATTGATGACAATTCACTGATGCCAACTGGAAATCAAAAATTCTTGTTATATACTAAACACCATATAATTTCATTATGTTACTGAAACAGTATTATATATTTCTGAAGATCTTTATTTTTTATCCAGCTACCTTGCTACAAGAGTTATGAAAGATACTTAATTTCAATTATTTCCTTTTATGTATTTCATTATTCGAATATATAAATATTGTACTTTCGCAAAAGAAAAAAAAAAATGTTCTCGAAATAGTACATTAGTCGATTTCTTCGCAATCAGAACTATGTATTAACTGATTGTTCACAGCACTTTGATTTTTTTTTCATACATAGATGTATATATTTTTCATAAATTGTCTACCAGAAATAAGAATGAGATTTGATTTAATACTGATGAAATCTAATATTTACCAGATCTATCGTTCTGTCTCAATTTTTTCAAACCAAAACAATAAATAATTGCACCATAACTTAAAGAATTTGAACCACCATAAATAAACAAGAGCTGTTAATTCACTTCTTTCAGTCATGACTATTTAGCACGAGTGTTTTCTTTATTATTCGATGAACAAAAACCTTATAAGAAAATACGATGTAGTAGATCTCAATAATTATGTAATCATAATCATAAAATAGTCTTTTCTTACGAGGCCGTCGCCCACAAAATCCACATAGTTTCCCCAGTAACTCTTTAATAGTTCTTGGAGGACAAAGGACAATGTTCGATATTTACAAACCATATCCTCTGTTGTCCTAAGTGCACAAAAGAATAGGCACTCCAATGACATGGTTTATAAGGGTTTCGAGATAATAGTGCCTTCACCAAATGCTAATAAGTTTTTGCTTTTTCATATATGATGTATGCGAAGAGAAAATATTATAATAGTCAAATAATTCCATCTCATGATCTTGATAAATATCTATGTTTCAGACCCTCAGAGATCAGAAAATATATTTTTGATATTATCTCTGTCCGTATATGTAAAGAGCACGATAACCCCACAGTGGAAATAAATAAATAAAATGTGTTACATCGTTTTTACACCAAAATTGTAGGTCGGTATGAATTTTTTGGCATAAGCAATCCACAAATAGAAATATTACTACAAAAACACGTCCGATTCACTTACAATGGAAAAAAGCTAAATAATGTCCCAAAATTAACGCGATATGAATTTGTCACCATTCATGCAGTAAAGTGTTGGCAACAATTAAAATAACCATTTGACAGCTAATAGCTTCGGGTTGTTAAAAATGGAGTATTACATGATAGAACATCGTGTTAACGCAAGATTAAATTAAATAAAAAACACGTTTTTCTTTAAATTGTAATATTTTTATTGAATCCTAAAGTACACAGGATAGAGTTACGTATGGAATAATACATAATGCAAATGGCCTCCACGACTTGGCTGGCACATACGCACTCTTTCGACGAAATTTTCCATTAGCATTTTGCATAAATGTGGCTGATTTTTGTTGATGTAGCTTTGAATTTCATCCTTCAGTGCACGCGCACTTGTGGGCTTGTTGGCATAGACCTTTGACTTCAAACAATCACATAAAAAGAAATCTAATGATATTTAATCACACGATCTAAGGAATCAATTCTCAAGTTTTCCAACTGTATCCGCCAGACTCTCATCATTTTTGAAATACAGTAGGACCCGCATGTAACGAGGGACTCGGGAAACAGAAAAATGCTCGTTAAATCCAGTCGCTCGCTAAATCCGAATTCAAGGTTGACACAAAAAATGATACACAAAAAATAACTTACGTGAATTGCGTCCAGATTGTTTTATTGAGCAGTGAAGAAATATTTATCCAACGTTGATTGTTTAGCTTTACAAAATTTTGTTTCATTTAATTTTCGTCTCAAGACACTTAAAGCATTAAATGTTTCATCATCTGCATTTTCTGTACCTTCAAAGAACTGTGAGAGGTTTTGCAATGACTCCACAGCACTGGAACAAGTAACTTTTCTAACTAGAATTTCATCTTCTATGTCACTATCACTACATTCACTTCCTTTTTCCTGCGCTTTTACAACCTCTGCGACGATATCTTCGCTGGAAAGCATACCCGATGTTAAGACATCGTCATCAACATTCGTGTAATCATCGATGTTAGAAACGTCGTTGAACTGTTTAATGTTCTTTTGTTAAAACCAAACAGAGAGTGGTAAATCATCTTCCTCTTCGAAGTCACCATCACTTTTTTCAATCCACCCAGCTTGAAACATTGAAACATTTTTTTCACCCTTATCTAAGAGTTTTATAATTTCAACTTTTTCTTTTACGGATAAAACTTTTCTTTTCGACATTTCGAACCGCCGAATAAAAAGCACGCTTTCAAGAAAAATGCACCTTCGTAGCACACTCTACATGCAGAACATGCGACGCTGAAACCGGAAATGATTTTACAAACACCCCCACCCTTCTATTCCCCTCAAAATTCTTTCCTTATCTTCTGAGAACGAGACAGGTATCTTTGTCCGTGATAGCTAGCCTTTCCCCTTTTTTCTATGAATATGCTGATAACCTTGAAGATAAATTCAATAAGTGGATGAGCATTTTTTACATAATTTCAAATTATTTCTGATACTATTCTATGTTTTCAAAAATTTTTACCTCGTTAAATCCAATAAGACGTGAAAAAATTGCTCGTAAAAGGAATACATTCTAATACATTTATAACATTGTACCAAACAAAACACTCCATTTTGCTCGTTAAATCCAGAAACTCGCTAAATGCGGGCTCGTTATAAGTGGGTTCGACTGTATTATTAAAAGATGAAAACACATTATTCTATCCTGTAACGTCCCCTTTTTACTAACCCAAAACTATCAGCTGACAAATGGGTTTTTTTAATAGTATTACCAATATTTTACTGCACGAATGGTAGCAAATTCAAACCTTGCATTTATCTCGGGACATCCTTTATGTTTTAAAAGACTCAGAAGTAGGAAGATGCATTTTTGAAATTATCTCTATCCATGCATGTAAAGAAATAAATAAAATGTGTTATTCGTTTTTACTACCAAACTATAGATCTGTATGAATTTTTTGGCATAACCAATCAACAGATAGAAATATTATAACAAAATGTATACAAAGAAGCTAAATACAAATTGAGCTCATTATGCAAGTTAGAGAAAAGCTCGAAAGAACACATCCAAGGTTTTTATAAAACAAAATATTTACAAATTTAATCATATATTAAGTCATTTAAATTACTTAAATAATTTAATTAATATTTAAATTATTTAATTTTTGTCAATATATGCTAAGATAAAATGTTATTGTATAACTTCTGAGTAAATGAAAGAAAAGGATTAATTTTACGATCATAAAAATATATGTATGAGAAGATGAATTCAAAATTCTAATCGGTTCAATAATATTTTTACTTGAAGGTTCTACTCTAATAATTTCTCTAATGAAGCTTATCAGCATTTATAAAGTGCACAGAGTAAATATGGAAAAACGTATTCTAACAGGCGATAAGCAAGAAGTGAAAAACTGATGTAAAAAGGGAAAAAAGCAATAAAACTGTAATATAAAATTTCTTTAGAGTAAAATGCTTTAGACTCGTTTATTCTCACTAGAAATGTTTTATTCTCCAGATATGAAAATACAGCTCATTTACCGAATTCTTTCAATACTTTGGATGCATCTTCCAACTTTTTTATGTTTAGAAATGAACTTTCTGTTTCAAAATAATGAAATTCAGCATCGGATAGAATGGTATTTTGATCACTAAACATTAAGATGGATTGCGTAGATTGAATTCTTAATACTGCAAACAATTGAATTTTATGCATTTCTGATGCGAAATGAAAAAATTAATTACAATCTTTATATTTATTCCTTGTATAAATGCAGAGTATACACCAGATCTATTCTTAACATGCCAACATAATTTGTATGAATTGTTTGTAATTTTGAATGGTTAGTAAAATATCTAGAACTAATTGAAGAAACAACTTTTTTGTAGTGCTTGGAATACTAATAGTTTACTGTTAAAATGCATATAAGAAATTCGTGGGGATTCAATCATTTAAGCAGAACTGAATGAAAAAGCGAATTCAAATACCTGATTAATTATATTTAGAAGAAAATTTCAAAGTAGTGTTCATCTTAACATTTCGATGTTTGAGATTCAACGCAAAATGACTGACGCTGTTTTAAATGGGAGCATCCCCCCCCGAAACTTTCTTGCATACTCTCCAATAAAGGTATTGTTACAAACCTGTAATTTTGCTTACCAGCACGAATAGTGTTATCATAAGAAAAACTGTTTTACAGCCATCTGTATTGGATGCTATCGGATACCGAGCCAGTGATCCCAGAGCTTGGCGAAAATTTGACGACAAAATGAATAATGCTCGAAACTTTGAGAATTTTATCGATCCGACCATTAGGAACCGATATACGCCTAATTGATCTAGAAGATTCTTGGCCCGCTTACTTTAAGCGATAAAAGGTCGGCACTCTCTAGCTGTGGTGTGTCGTTGAGAGGCGTCGTTGTGAATTGTAGTCGGAGACGCCGACATGTAACGAGTCTTCGAGAGCATAGCGAAGGAATAGCGGAGTGCCAGCGTTGTGTAGAGCGAGTGCTGAACTGCTGTGTGCCGAACCCTGTTGTCTACTATGGAAGCAGCGTCTAATCTTTTGCGTAGTAGCCAATTGTGAGAAGTGGTGAGTCGGCAGCTAAAGTGAGAAGTTCAGCCGTTGGAGAAACCGTAGAGCGAAGCTCCGAAGATCCCCTCTCCTGCTGAATTCTGTCTAGCCGCTTCGTGTGCTGTGGACGATTACTACTTGTGGGCTACTGTCGTCTGTAGTGTGCTACTGTGTGATGTCCCGTGTTCGTCTACTGCTGTAAATAATTTGTTGTCCGTATACTTGTCGTCTTTGTATTAGTGTCTTCGTGTAAATAACCGTCGTTGTTGTTTTCCTACTGAGGCCTGCTGATTATGTTCTCACACCATACACACACTACACTAAACGAACCCGGTTAAATCAGGAACAGTATTATCCTCACTGCCTTGCATAAAATTATAGACCTTGAATAAGTTTGCGAATATCTTATGGAAATGGCGAATGGCAAACAATAGCTGCGAAAAAGAAATCTAGTAATTTTACTGAATATTGTGCAAATATATATTTCTGTCGCTTTTTTTTGTTTGTTATTTTGGTCCTTAGGTATATGCCGCGAATTTATTGAATGCATTAGTGAACTGTAGTTGCGAAATATAGATCTTTGGAATCATTCTCGCATTTTTACTGAATCTATCATGCGAATATGCAATTTAGCGATTTTTTTTTTTTTTTTTTTTACCGGCTGATTGAAGCCAAAATTTGACACAGAGCTACAACTGTAGTTACAAGATTTTGAATTTTATCGTTTGAAGTCATTGTATTTATGAGTTATTGCGTTTACATACATGCATAAGAACAGACCAATGGACGGTTTACGATTTAAAAGATTTGGTTCAAAATTTGTTACCGAACAGCATTTTAAGTATATCAGATTTCATCCGCCTAGTTCAAAATATTTTTGAGTTATTGTGTCCATTGAGACACGGCCATAATTCCAAAATTGAATTTCTTGGACTCGGCGATATCTGAAAACTAGGAGATACCTCAAAGTTCGAAATTTTGACGAATAATCCTCTTTATTTGGTATATTAGAAAGTAAAACAGAGCATTTGTGCCCATTTCAAAAGAAATCATGTCGTTCATAATAAAAATCTCTCTAACCTTTATTTGAACTAAACTTCATCATCGATCTAAAATAAAATTGCATAATGCTCAGTATTCCGG
This sequence comes from Argiope aurantia, assembly GCA_026543865.1. Classification (NCBI taxonomy): domain Eukaryota; kingdom Metazoa; phylum Arthropoda; class Arachnida; order Araneae; family Araneidae; genus Argiope; species Argiope aurantia. The sequence continues at coordinate 177,797 of JAPMOR010122873.1, forward strand.
TCAAGGCTGTTTCAAAGAAGATCTCTGAATGCGCGACCTATATGGGTTACAATGGTAACGTTTCCATTTCATTATAGCGGCTCATTCCAATGAATAAGTGAACGCTTGGTTGGGTTGCGATAAACAAAAAAATTACTCACCCTGTTGATGAGTCCGAAACAAGCCGCTTCTTGTGGTTCGGTCTGATAAGCCCAGTCAATGGGAGTTTGCTGGAGCATGGCCGCTGCCAAGGGAATGTCCGTCACCAGATTCTCCTTACCCCCTGCTTCGATGACCAGCACCTTGACGTGGGGGTCTTCCGACAGTCGGTTGGCCATCACGGCTCCGGCAGATCCAGCACCGACTGAAGAAAAGAAGGAAAGAAACCAATTAATTACGTGGAAGAAATGAAACCGTAACTGATAAAAATCACAGAAGAAACGACAATGAAAATACAAGATTTTTAATTAAAATTCATATAATGTAAATTTGAAATAAAAGACAATAAACTATGTTTAAATTACTTACAACCCCTTGTAAATAAATTTAAATGCATAAATTGATGAAATGAATAAATTTAACATTGAATAAATTTAATAATTAAATGAATAAATTTAATAATTAATAAACATTCCTCCATTTAATTCAGATAATTTCTATTCAACCTGAATTTTAATATTTTTTCCGTCTCTATCGAGTTTCTGTAATTTGACTACATTCATACGACAAATTTAAACGACTCTCTGTTTGCTTGTGCCAATTTTTTCTTTTAAAATCAATGTTTTTGTGCTTTTAGAAACTCTTTGTATGAAAACTCTTTGTTCATGTTGTATTTTTTTCTCTAGTTATTCAGCTTTTAAAGGTTTGTTATCCAGGATCACTTGTTGGCACGAATTAAAAACACCCATTTTGCTATATATCCTTACAGCAGTATCCTTAGAGATACTACATCGTACTTGCTATTGAAAGTATATTTCAATGTTTCTATATGCTTCTTGGAAACTTAATCTGTTAGAATAGCATTATGAAGTCGTCCTTTAGCCGATGTTGTTGACCACTCCTTGAGCCAGAAACTAACTGAAGTATAATTTGGAATCAATGATAATTATTTTTGTAAGTTTTTTTATGTGTGCGCAAAGTTTTTCTGGCTACCATTTATGGTTTTTGAAATTAATTTTTTTTTAAAGAATCACTTTGAGTTGCATTTCCGAAATAGTTCTTAAAATTTAAGGAATTGCTTAAGGAATATAACACAGATAAATGAAATCGATATCATGCTTTTTTATAATATACATTTTTTTATTCTTGAATATTTGCAATATATTTGTACGCAGACTTCTTCTGGCAAATACGTAAGTTTTATAAGAAATTTTGTGTTTCCAGTTGTGTTTACTTAAATTTTTTAACTATATCCCTCCTTTTTTTTCTTTTTCTAAGAATGTAATGCAATTTTTTATTCTATTTTCTAATGGAAATTATTTATTTGAGGACAATTCATATGAAAAAAATGGGATTGCGCATGTCACTAGACATCTTAGTATGCATTATTTATACTAATTTTGATATCACATCATTTTATCTTTATTTAGGTGAGTAATGGATTACAAAAATATACTATTTCGGAAAAATGGATTTTTAATTAATATTCGGTTTCAGTGTTAAAAAGTGTGTCAGTAAACGCTTGTCTCGACAATTCTATATGAGACTGCTTATAAGCCATAATATACGTGTATCCATGAATGGCTTATATCGTGTTTATAACGATACTTAGATAGAAAATCTGGAACACGGATGATTATCTTTCTGGAATATTTGATGACTACGTACTCATTTTACTTCCCAAATGGAATACCATCTAAACAGTTAAATATGTGTAACTGTCAATATGCTTGATGTCATTCTCATAAAGCATTTAAATCGTGCAATTTTTTGGAATGACACTGCATTTCTGTAATTTTATGTTTAAAAGCAGCTTCTTTTTAAATTGTGTCAGAGTATCATTAACTGACTTGTTTTGAAGTGTTTCGTCTTTTCAGATGTAGTCAAGCGTGATAACTTCAACATCATTTTCACTATGAAGTATTGATTGTAAAATCCGTGAGAAAAAGTTGCTTACCTAATGATATGAAGCAGTTTTATATTAATAAGAGAGTTATATAGCAAAAAAAAAATGCATGATTTAGAAAGAAGCGCATACAGCAATATTTTTCATCTGCAAACCAAAATAACGAAACTGATCGTGCTATGAAATTTTTGGGACATAGAAAACCGTGGCACAATTCCAGATGTCCCAAAAATAGTGGACCGTGGATCTGTAATGTGTTATATGCAATCTGCATCTGCATCTGCATGAGATGAGCATTTCTAGCTTTTTTTTTCGACTCTTTGTATATATCGAGAAAGTATTGTGATTGTAAAAAGTTCGAGCGAATTCCGTTCAGAATTCAGAAAAATTTGGAGTCAGACGAATCTTCTCTTTTCAGATCTCTCTAAGTTAGAAAAACATATTTTTAGAATAATGTCTGTCTGTCCGTCTATCTGGGAAACGATAACTCAAAGACATTTTAAACTAGACGAATGAAATTTTATAAATGCACTTTACACAAATTTTGAACGAAATTCATTCAGAGATAGTCTGTCTGGCTGTTGGAGTACAAATGAACAAAATGTAAAAAGCTAGATAGATAAAATTTGCTACAAAGGTTTAATTCTAAACTACAGACGCTTATTAAATTTTGAACCAAATCTGTCAAATCGCTGACCATCTGTTGATATGTACATTCGCATGCTTGCATTTTTCTGAGTTTATCCGTGCCGAAACCTAGAAACTCAAGTCAGAGTTATATCATTGGGTCACCACCACAAGCACTTTTTTTACGGACTATTAAAGCTATTTGCTATGAAGAATATGGGGAGAAAAAGGACAGCAATAAGTTTAATAATCATCGAATAATCTGCGGTTTTACTCATTGCATAATGCAAAAAAAAAAACAACCCCTCCACTAAATAACAATAAAAAATAAGGAAAAAAATCTTTAGAAGCGAAACAAATACAGTAGTTGTATATCTCTTATTTGGAGGGAGTGTCTCCCTGTTCTTTTCAGGACCATTGATTCTCTGAACATGCCCAATTGCGCAATGACAACATTTTTTTTAAGTCAGTTTAATCTACCGTAAAATGTTCTCTTACAACCTTAATTCGAATGTTGCATGAAAAATAGAGGCTTCCGAATAGCTTTTACTGTGCTATTCGTGCTGGTCTGAAAAACTGTTTATATGTACTGAAGAAATAAAGTGGATATAAAAATCAAATGATGCAAAATATCAGTTATTGGAGCAGTTACAATACTCAAAATCAAGTCCATTTAGATAATTACAGTCCCTGCATTATTGTTTTCGCATAACTTCACAGAGAACAGGTTTGTGAATTATACTTTGGATGAATAACCAGGTGAATTCAGAAAAATTTCTTTTAAAAAAGGTAAATAAAGATAGTTAAAAATTAATAATGATATTAATTAACAATAAATAAAAAATTCTGTTATTTAACTAGTTTGTTACTTGAAGTGAGCTTTTGGAAATAAATATTTTTATAATTTTTAACGTTTTATTTGATTTTTCTTTTACTAGTTCCATACTTTTATAATTGCGTTTTTAATAGTAAATCGGCATCAATTTCTTATTTCTTTATTATATTGAAATTAATAAAATCCTCTATTTATATTTCTGCTTTCATCTGTATTAAAAGCATTTAGAAACCAGTTTAATAACTGTCTTACATTTTCACATTTAACACATATTTTTCAACTTTTTGAAAAGTTACATGTTAATGCATTATTACCCTTTTGTTCTGGTATAAGCGCGTTTAAATGAAACGAGCATTAAAATTGATTATATTATTTTATTTAACTTATTTTGTTTCCTGTTTGTACAAATGTAATTTTGTAATCGATTTTTACTCACTTCTAACTAAAGTTATGATATTCTGTTTATTTGCAAATTGTCGATGATAATATATTATTTTAATGTCTTCAAAACATAATTACCAGTTAACAGATTTTACACTTTGGCATCAACTGTTAGTAAATTTGACTAAAAAGAAGATTAAAAAAATGCATAATATTTATAACTAGTCGTTTAGTCGATTCTTGTGCCAGCATGCTTTATACTGAAACCTACTCAACATGGAAAAATAAATCGATAATAATAAAATTGGGAGGAGGGGGAGCTAAGATGAAATATTAGTAATAACAACGGTTTGAGTTTCACTTCAACAATGAAATATATTGCTGTAAAATGTGTTTAAAATATTTAAAGAATTAATTAAAAATAGAAAAAGAATTATTCTGTAAAAATTCTACTATCAATAAGAGTATAACTTTAATTTTAAAAAGTAATTAAAATTATTTTTCTTTAATAATATTTTTGGAAGTTTACGGGAGAAACAATAAAATTTCACAATTTTTAATTAATTGAAACTTTAAAAAAATTGATCCACGGTGCACATTCTCACCCTCCGAAAATATATATGTGTCAAATTGATACCAATAAATCTGATGACCTAACCTGTTCAGTACCAACACACGCACATTCATTTTTATTATTAATATAAATAATGAAAAAAAAGAAATTTTAGTTTATTAAAAAAATTATCTTAAAATACTGACAAATACTAAATTTAATTTATTTTATTCTTACTATTTTATGTAAACTTACAAAATTGTATCAAATCCATTTAAGCAACATTCGAGTTCTTAACATATTTTTAGGTATTTTGATAATAATAAGACTTTAAAAAATGATCCACTTTATTAAACACCACACCTAACTCATTTCGATTCTTGTTTGTGCAAGGCATTTTGTGCATCTTTATTTATTTTTGATCTTCTGTACCAACATGTAATGCATATTATCTATCACAAAATTTTCACAAAATTTTGCGAATCAAAATCACTATTCGTATGTTATTTCAGATTTTTTTTAAAGCTGGAAATTGCTTTCGGTAACAGAGTATAAGCGGCAATTCGAAAGTTGAACCAAATGCACCGAATAGCGTCTAAAATAGAGCTTGCTGGATGCAAAATTAGAGGTCACGTGTCTTTAATTTTGACAGCTTTCAATAAAAGAGGTCAACGGACGAAAATTTTCCCGTCTTTGACCACAACCTAACTCTTTACGTTCTAAGCAAGAGCTAGTTCCTCTTTTCATTCTGATGGACAAGGGCAATGTTAACTTCCAAAAATAATCTGAAACGATTCAGTGGAATGTTATATAAAAGAAGCCGCTCTTCATGTTTGTTAAATGTTTCACATTTTAATTGCATCGCCTAGTCAGCAGTCAACTGATGTGAGCTCCGACCTTTTAAGCGATTGTTGGTCAACAAGCATGCAACTCTGGAAATGAAGCAATTAAGATGCCAATCAACTGTGAAACTGACTTTTAATTCTGAATTAATACAATTGTTGAAGTTTATGACATGTTATATTTTATATGAGGTCTCTTAACATCCGTTATGTTTTTTAAATTATTAATGAGGAAGTATAAGACAGTACATTGTATTGTAGTCATTAAATTAACATGATTTGTAATAATTTTTAAAATCAACTTTTTTATATTTCATTATTATTAAAAACAATTTAGTTGAAATTATAAATTTGATGACTGTTTAATTTTTCGCATTATACTTAGCCTAAATTCATATTTTTAAGAGACAATGATGTTAAATTAGTTATTCTATGAATAAAATATTAATTCCCCTTTTACATTCCTATCTTCAACTTTTCCGCGCAGTACGCAATTTTTTTTTTATTGGTCAACTCAGATTTTTTTTGGTTCACAATGTATTAAAATCCTCAAGTTTACATTTACATTGGCTTCCTGACGATAACAGTTAACATGCTGCAGCAGAACTGCTAGTATGATATACGTACTTAAAACTCTATATAAGCTACTCTATAAAATTCTTTTTTATTACTGCATAATTTAAGTTGCTAAATTTGAGGAATAAATTTGAGACTCAATAAGTTATTAGTTTTCAACTTATTGAAACACAATGACTCTATAAATTAAATTTATAAAATGCCTTTTTTGTTCTTTATTAAATAATCTCTATAATAATAAAAAAATAATAAAGAATTTCTTCTAAATGATTCTAATTTGCTTTTCAGTTCAAGGAAGCTTCTTTCAAGAACTATAAAACACGACAATTTTTTTAATTCAAAATTTTTGTATCAAACCGTTGCCATTATATATAAAGAAAAATATTTTCATCTTCCGTATTTCTGACACAAATATTCAACATCAAATGACATTTTAATTGAATTGTGCTGATTAAATTAAAATTCGGATCTTTAGAAAATGATATACTTCCTTAAAAAATGTTATCCAATTAAAATAGATAAGTAAATGGTGCGCGATTATAAACATTAATTAACCTTTGAAATATACAAGAAAGACAAATCAACTGTCCGTTTTATTAACTATCCTATGGGAAAGATAAGACATAATAGAATGGAGATCCTTCTAGCATTTTTTATGCATGCACTTAGACAGTTTGATTATCTGCACTTCAGTCAGTGAAACGTTTAAGGAATTAATGAGTGAAATTTCAGCATTGCCTCACTTGCTGCTTCTGAGAACATCAATTATCAAGGTTAGGCCACTCGTAAGACAATGGGAAGACGACTTAGGCACGCTTCCGTTTTCGCTAACCTAATGGTTTAGTAAGGTGTAGAAAAGTGTTGAATCAGAAATATCTAGGACATAATAAAGAATCTGTCCATGAATGGTAAATGAAAGTAAGGAAAGATTTTATGAATTTAGAAAAAAGTAAGATGATTTAAGAAATATATTGAGATTTTTGAAGTATTTTCCAGTAAATACTAAAAATGTATAACCATTTCTTATTAATAATCAGCGAGTCTAAAGAGAATTTAATAAATTTCCATAACTACTCTAATAATGGCCCATTTTGTAAATTTCTAAATTGCTTAGAAATTAACAAAATGGGCATATACTTTCAATTGAAAAATTGTTCTGAATGGCATAAAGAATCACACATTTTACTGTTGGAGGCAATAAACATATTTCTGAAAAATAGACGAAGTCAAAATTTTTATACAATTACCCGGTCCTATTACTCAGCCAAATTTAGATATTTTTCGAGACACTAATATTCCTTAAAGAATTTTCACACTTCTGTGATTAAACTGATCTTATTATCAAGCTTTATATTTTATTATTTTAGACCAATCAAATGTCGCTTCGACTAAGCACCGTAAGTTAATTACCGGATATTTCTCGAGGCATATATTGAAATGCCTCGAGAAATCGTCTAAGATAGTGATACCCAAAGCTTTATATTCCTGTGTTTCGCGTTGCAGACGGATCGATTTTTTTAATTAAATGTTAGAGTATCGAAAATATTTTACTAAATATGGTTGACTAATAAGATTGGGAGACTGTTTAAAACTTTAGATTTCGCAGTATTTTAAGCACACTATTTACTGACTGAACAACATAAAATATTATACCCTTTGGTTATTAAAAACGTTTACATCCGGAAATTTATGTCAGTGTCTAATAGCATAGACGTAGCTGTTTGGCATAATTAGAATAAATAACCTGTATATAAAATTAAATAAAAATTGTATTGTTTAGTACATATATCAGAAATAAATATTGTTAATCAATGAAAGTTTAGTTAATTTTATTTTTACAATTTTTATTGCAAGTATAAAACATAAAAAAAGGCAAATCTTGATTTTTCATTTTTTAAGCTTCTTTTCTCTATCTTTGTATTAAAACACGTTAGTTTTACTTGATAGGTAAGATCTATTCTCATATACTTGCAAAGAACTTTAAATGGAAAAGAATAGACTTGAGAACAACTTAAACAAGCAACCTTACAGAGTTTTTTACTTTTTCTTTTTTGAATTAATATTTAAATAAATTTTCTTAGTTAACGGATAGTCTCAAAAGTAACACTACAATTCAATCCTTTATCATCCTTTGTCTAATGCAAAAAGGAATATATGAAAGATTTATAACTTTCCCTTTCTTTCCCTAAATTCTTAACTGAGCATTAATACTTTGAAAACTTTCTTAAAAAGGTGGATCAAGAATTATCTGGAACTTCTGAATCAACCTAAGAAAAATGAAACACTTAAATGTAAGGCTTGTACCAACACAGTATTAAAATATGCTACTAAAAATTTCCTAGTCTAAAAGATTCATATATTATGATTCTAAAACAACTCAAACGAAATTAACTTAATCACATATTGCAGTTCAATAATTTTTGCCCAAATGTCTTCATTTCTGTGTATTTATATTAAAGAAGAAAGAAATGATTTATAGGAACTAAAAATAGGTTTTCAATAGACTAACGATAGTTTAAAAAAATAATGTAATGGCAAACACAAAAGTTTAAAACACCAGGCACTCGAAAAAATTACTGCTCAGAAACTAGATACGCAAAAAAACTTATATTTGAATAGCTTTTGACAGAAAATTCATCAATTTCTTAAATTACTTCGGAGCGTCAAATTTTGACCCTTTAATAGAGTTTACCATTCGGTTCCAACGCATTGGAGGAGGTCAGTTGGTAATTAGTTCTTTCATCCAGAGAGTTCTCTTTGTTTACTTTGATGTTCAACGAGTGCAGGCAAGATGACAAGTGAACTTAATTTCTAACGGAGAAAAGATGTTTCCGCTGAATTGTTGGATCCATCAGTTCAATTAGGCTGCGCAATGCGTAGAATGCGGACGTTTAGTGAAATGGCCAAGGTCAAACAAAGGAATCATTAAAGTAGAAATATCATCACAAAAGAACTTAATGAAGAAATTTTATCTCCTTTAATCAACACACATTTAACAGCGGCATTACATAGACAAAATGCTATATTTTATGTTAATGTTAGTTGCTATATAGCGTGATGGAATTTTTTGTCATGGTTTGTCGATTATGTATAATTTGCATAGCTTCATACTTTATTTGTGCGTAATTAGTCTATATTTCTGTAAGTGCCCGGAAAGTACTGCATGCGCATAACTAATGATTATTCAAAATAATGACTTTTAAACGTTTGCATTCCTTAGCGTCATTATTCAGTTGTCATTTATAATAATATTGAGTATTAGCGAGGTATAAAAACGAATTGCAAATAAGGAGTAAAAAAGTAAGACACTATCCCGAATAAAAGATCAAGAATCCGTAAGAACGGCAGAAATTTCTTTATTCTTTAGGCGCATGAAATGTTCATGAAAAATATTGCAATTTTATTCTTTCTTAATTTTAATTGATTAAAATTAAATTTTATTTTATATATTTACTAATAGAATTGCAAATCTTTATTTCAGTACTTTAATTAAATAAATTTCAGATTTTATTAAAAAAATATTGTAATATCGAAACGCAAGTAAGAAGGACGAGCTAGAGTTGATGCAATTTTTAATCAAAATGTTTACATTAATTGTTGCTATTTGCTGATCATTACAATTATCAAATATGAGTGTGAAAATAATCGTTGCATTGAACACTTGCGTTGATATTAAAATAACTGAAAATTGCTGTTGAATGGAAACTTATAAATATTCTTCAATTTAAATTTTGAATATTAATCCCTCAATTTAATAATAATTTAACTTTACCTTCACAGAAATGAAGTCAGTTTATCTGAACGTTGTTTTATATAAATTGCAGTTGAAAATGATATTTCATTATCAACAAGAAATTATACATTTGATGCATAGAAACTAAAATTAGCAATACATAGAAATTTATCAATTTATCGAAGTTTCAAAAAAAAAAAAAAGGAAAGTAAAAGGTCGATGTTTTATAAAGGATTCTTCATTCAAAAATTCAATGGATTTGATTATTTGATGCAATATATTAAAATGATTTGATGTAATGTGTTTTGTATATTTTGATTATATATTCAAACATATATTAATATTTAACTCATATAAAATAAAAAAAAATTATATTTTCTGTTCTCTTTCCAAAATAGCAAACACTTCCTAATCCTTTTCTAAAGACCTTATCAATCTTAAATTCCAATTAATTAACTGAAATATTTAAATAAAGGAAGAAAAATCAATATTTCACCGTGCCAATCTTGATCCGATTAACATAAGCAGCAAGTGCCAGACTTAGTTTTCTAGTTGATTTACCAAGCGCACATTGTTTTAGTTTATATTAACTGACAACGGAAATCTTCGTTTTATGTCGATAGATTTCTGTATATTTCAATCAACTCTTCTTTTGGTCTACTATACATTTATTTTGTTACTTTAATAAAATATTAATTGATATATTGATTTTATGTTCTGCAGTGAAAGTACAACACATCATTTCCCCCGTCATCGTAAAGCTAGATCTAATTTCGTAAACTATTCAATCTACCGAACATAATCTCAGCAGGTGGTTCTTGACTATTCTTACGAAATAACCTGTGTAACCTTGACTTTGCTTCCTGCATTCCTCGTCAGCGTTCTATTTAATTCCCCCTTTCATTTGCAGGGCAATGCTCCAACCCCTGCCGATGCCAGGTCGAATCAAAGGCCACAAATTCTTTTCTTTAAGGTGAAGGAAAACACATACGTATTTGCGTAGAGCTATATTTTCAAGGTTGAGTAAAGAAGTTTCGAGTTTCAATTGGAAAAAAGTACTTCATTTTAAAGGAGAGGGAAGGGAGGGGGTAAATAAGTGAGAAACCGAAAATTAAGTGAAATATCTCCGTCATTTTTGTTAAGTTAATATTTTCGATCCGAATTTTAAACTTTTCACTATTTAATGAAGAAAATGAGTCTTAATTAAGAACTATGTCTAATAAAACTCATTTTGGAGTAATACCTACTAATCATATTGCTACTTTTTTCAAAAGGCTTCTTATTATTTTTTTAAACACTTTAGATTAAATTCTATTAAAATATTTTAATTCTTTAATGCAGACACAAAAAATAATATGACTAAATTATATAAATGTGTGTGTGTGTGTGTGTGTGTATCAAAAATTATGACAGTTATGATGAATATTACTTCTACTCTTCGAAAACTGACTCGCAATATAGGGCAACTCTATTCGTTAGGCATACATTATATGGTCGTAATTCCTCTTGGTGATATTAAGTTTTATAAAGGGTAGCTCATGATAACAATTGTGTTACATCAGTATGAATACTTCATAAAACAATGGAAAATTATCGAAGTCTACAGTAAAATCCCATTTGTAAAATAAATTGCAAGTCCTGGAACTATTTAAACAGAAAACATATTCTATATTTAATTTTTCAAGAAAACAATGTTATTATATTAACGTGGAATGCAATAAAAATGTCATTTAAAATTCATGTTAAGCCTTTTATCCTCAAGCTTTTTTTTTTCTGTGCTTGCAAAGTGGTACTGTGTTTTCTGTACTATTTTGATACAACAATATAAATCTCAGATTAAGAACTATTGAAATCAAGCTCTCCGTGAAGCTCACTGCATATTGTCATATTATTTTTATTAAAACCAAACTCTGACAATTAAAGTTTATTAAAATATACTTCCTTGTCTCTATGTATTGATTGAACAGTCTTAAGTTTCTAATGAGCAAGATATATTAAACTAAAAAAAGGTCCACGCAGCTTAAAGAGAAGGTATTAAATCTGAAGTTTTAAACATAATAAAAATAAATTCATACCTAACTAATAAAAACAATTCTAATATTTCTAAATAATCTAATAAAATTGGCATTGATTTTAAAATAAAGTTACTAAAAATAAGCCAGTGACTTTTTATAGTCAAAATGCCGTTTCTGAGTATGCGTTTAGCTTAAGAAAATGGCATCAGATTGAATAAAATTACTGCAAACAGTACACATAAAACATCTCAAAAAAACGCTTCTTTCGCAAGCATTAAAAATCGATTTTCAGAAATCAAGGAACCGATTGTACAAAAATGATGTGAAATTGTGCTAGCGGGATATTAATCGATTCTTATGAATATATTTCATTTTTATGGGTTTTTTTCTACTTGATGTAGATTTTATTTTTATACATTTTATTTATTTATTTATTATGAAAAAAAAAATTCTGCTTTCAAGAAAAAACGGTGACGTTCTATATTAACAAAGGCAGAAAATATATTCATGAGACTTTCTTTTCTTTCCAGATTTTTATTATTATTTATCATTGAGCGCATCCAAAAATCAACAAGGTGAAAATAAATAATTTTTAAATAGCTTAAAAAATACAGAAGCAACTGCATTTGCAATTAAAATATAGAAAGAATATCTATTTTGACTTTTTTTTCCTATAATCTTTAATTTTGATTTAAAATCTCATACACGCCATAGATATATTTATACATCATTTGTTTAAAAATTAACAAAATTATTTAATCACATTAAAATATATTTACAAATAGAAATATTTAACTTTTCTTTAATTTAACTATTTTAATTTTCATATAGTATAAGCAAGCAGAAATTTTTTAAAGTGAAAGACTAATGAGAAAATAAGTAGTTTCTACTTTAGAAATAATGCATAGTAATAAATATTTGCGAAGGATTTTTATTTTATTCGCGTTATTCATGCAGTGTAATACAATTCATGGAACTAAGCATAATGCAATAAATTTTCAATATTATTTATAACTTTTTTTTCTTTTGCACTGATGCAATATTAAAGACCTTTCTTAAACAGAAATCGTCAACATTTACATAAAGGTTTTTGATTACGCTCCCCTACGATAAAAATATTGAATGCATTTTTTGTTTGAAAAGTTGTCGGCTTTGAAAAAAATTACCGAAGGGTATTTGTAGGGTAAGGTATTATTTTTAAAATAATGTTATAAAAATGTCCGTAATTTTTTGAGGATAATTACCATAACGTTGACCTTAAGAAATGGTTGCTAAAATGTGAACATATGAATATTTTATAAATAGCCTTTTATTAAAAAATGATAGCCTATATAGTACAAAGAAATATTGATTACATTGCAGATGATTAGAAACTTGAAAAAAGCGATTACTTCAGACCTAGATTTTTAAGATGAAAATATATAGTCGAGAATTATTTCAAACAAATTATTGCATATTTATGTGGTTGAAATATCTTATTGGTTTCTTTTTATTGCCTAATTTCTTTTTTTTGTTTGTTTGTTTTCGCTACAAAATCTTCAATTTATATTTTTTAAAATTAATGTTCTTAATCTTTATTAGTGCTTTTTACAAAATTAAAAAAAATAATCAACTGTGGAACTTATTTTAAAAGTTTTCTTGAAGTACATATTCGGCTTTAAAATACCTAATTAATTAAAATAAAGCACCATTTGTAAGAATTGATGGCAGTTTACACTTAAACAACTTTAAAGTATCATAGAGTGTTTATCAAAATTTAGTAAACATTATATCTATTGAAAATAAATGGAAAAAAAAAACTACTCAAAACATTCTAATTATGTTTGAAATTCCATGCATTTTTTTAAAAATTTGGAGTTAGAAGAACTTATCTTCTTTTAGGAGAAAGACCGCTTGCATTTCTTCCAAATCTACAAATGCAACATCTTGATTTGAAGAAATCTTGAATACATCTTTCTAAGAGATTGCAAATAATGATATGCAAATAGAAAGCATCAAATCTCTTTCAGAGCAACCTTAGAATTCCTTTTCAAGCAATTTTTATTACACCGTTCATTATACTTAGTGCATTCCTGATAATATCAAGAATCATTTCTCAGTCTGTATAGTATGAAAAACAAAGAGATTATTTTCAAGGACACATTTTGATAATTTTGAACGTATATGCATGGACGTTATTTATCAAAAAATGTGCGTATTTAAATTGTAAATTTCGTTGCAATTTAGACAAAAATTTCCAATGCGTAGTGGGAATTTCCAGTGGGACCGAATGTAATTTTTGAAGATTACGTGAACTTAATTTCAATCTGGATTAGACTTTGCATCAAAGATAAATGGCACCGTAGTACTGTTTTCAATAATTATAGTTTACGCATTCTTATATTTAGCAGAAAGGTAATTCCAAACTTATTTTTCAACTAATTATTTTCCTAATGGAAGAGTTCAAAACTATTCTTACAAAACAGACCTATATTCCAATCATTTAAGATAAATCTCAGGTTCAGAATTTGACTAGGGATTCGTTTCATGTAGATCATAAGAAAGAATCATTTTAAAGGCGGGCAATGTGAAACGTCACCGTTTGCCCTGAATCCACAAAAATGCTTTATGGCTCTCAAAGTACAAGGGCACGTCTTGTATTATGTCTTTAGAAGGACCCTTTCGATGTAGATTGACATACATATATCAATGTGGCTCATCAACGTCGTATCATCTAGCATTCTGTAAATGGCAAGTTATTGTTTCATAGCCGTCACGCTTCTTTGCTGTGAGATGGTATCAAATTGTGGGAAGCTTTCTCGATGTGCTTTACCTTACAGTGAGAATAGGCATGGCATAAGTCCAACTGACCTATTTTTAGCTAATGAGAATTTTGAATGTACCATAAATTCGCCCGGACTTTTCGATATACCCGGTTGAATTCTTTAATCTTGTTGTACCTTATGTCCGTAGTTTCTTTTTGTTCTTGAAGGTGAGTGTAATTTAAAGTATCTATTTTAATGGCATTATTATACTATTCTTAAACTGTCTCTTGGATGCATATGTTAACTTTATAAAATTCATGACGAATGGAATAAGATCGAAGAGTTCATAGTTCTGTCCTACATTCTGTTTTTTTATTCCTAGAAATTTTATGCAAAAATGCTCTATTTCAGGATTTAATGCATTACCCTTTAGTAATGAGAATGAGTTTTATAGTTGTTGAACAGTCCAAAAGATGTATATAAGGGAATGAAAAAAAAAATATTTCATCTCAAGTAGCATTTCATAAAATGAAGTATGATGTAGAAATTTGACTTGTACTAAAAATAGAATATTTTTATTCAAAAAAATTGTTTTAGAAATTGAATATAGTCTAAAATTACATGAATTTCAGAAAATATATAAAAATACACGTGTTTCGAATTATTTTCAAGAAGGTTTTACTTTTATAAAGATGACTAAATATTTTTAAAAGAGTTTTCTTGCCGTTAAAGAGAAAATCTTTTATATAATACAAAGAAATTTGTATAGAGGAAGTCAGATTAGTCTTCCCAAAAGCATTCAGTTTTAAATGCAATAAATACCAATGCATTAAATTTTTTTTATTAGAATATAAAACTAATTTTGGTGAAATCATCAGGATTAGTAAAAAGACAAAAGAAAATTTTTTTTCGAATGACATAAATTAAATAAAATAAATTTTTCATTGATAAACAGATGCACTATAATTTTTTAGAAATTGTTAAGTAAAAAATAAAAGAGATTAAAATTATCGCTAATTAAAATAAATAGCAGCCTAGAGTCTCAAGAACAGCATTACAAATTCCAAAAATTTTACTAATGCTAGGTTTTAAAACGTATATTAATGTTTCACTAATTTAATTATCTAATGCTAACAATTATACTTTAATTGCATTTGAAATCTTTAAATCCAAACTAGTATTATTAAAATATTTATTATATTTAATTTGTGTTTATTCATTAAATTACCATAAAATTAAAAAAAAAATAATAAAGCATGATGCACAAGGAAAAATTTTGTCCAATCAAATATTGGGTTTTACTGAAAAGGAAAACTGGCAATGATTTAGGAAGCATTGGTTAAGGTATAAGCAAAGATTGATAATCAATGTACGATTAGAATATTGCTTCTACCAAACATACAAAATTATATGATGCTCTGATATTTATTTTATCCTTCTGCAAACCTCAAAATATACAAAGAATAATCCTAAGAGTAATGATAATTATTAGAAATTATATCCACATGTTATAAAATATGAATCTATCTCACATTCTCCTACATTTAATCGAGTTCAAGATAGATCACTAACTGATGCCGCTATCTTGTGAAAAAAGTTAAGAATATATATATCACTTTTATTTCAAGAAACATTGATGAAAAAAATTTCTAAAAAAAAAAAACTGGTTCAGTAGAGTAGCCGCATTTTAAACAAATGAACCATGCTATCACTTATAAAGAAATAATTCTGCTATATGAAAAGTGTATATATATTTCGATAAACAAATAAATGATTATTTTTTACATGAACTGCTTTGGATCTCTATATAAAAAAAGCGTACGACTTTTTAATGGTTTCGGAATAATGATGTTTAGAAAAAGATATAAGAAATAAAAGCGACCTTGAAAGACCTTTCTTGGCATCACTATGCTTCAGTGAGCTGCAACGAGTTAGATGAACAAACCACTAGCTTTATAAAATATCAAGATCGAAATCTAAGACAACGTTAACGATTCGAATTACTTACTTTTAGGGTACAAGCAGAATCCTATATTGAGAGATTGAAATTCTTACTGTCGCTTATTGTTATATATATATCATAATTTGCACTTTTCACTGCAAATTATTTCTCTTACTGTAGAAATTTTTTGTTAGAAGGGTAACGTTGTATAGATTACTATAAAATTTGCAAAAAAAATAGTTCAATCAAATTATAAAGTATCACGCGTTTGAATCTTTTTGTCTTTTTAAATAAATATAAGTAATTCAATTAATAGTCAACAGTACTTCAATAAAATGTATATCCCCAAAGCATTGTAGATTTTTATATACTTTTTTATGTTGCGATATAATGAAATATGTATAATGTTGCAGACAGGGTAGTAGTAAAATAAAAAATAACAAAGAATGTATATATTTGAGACTAGCTTATATAACCGACGTTGTTCGAGATCAAAATTTAATATTATTTTCTATAATTCTCATAAACTTTCTTGTATGGATTTGTATATTATCATTAATCAGTATTCTCATCTTATATTATTTAGTTCATTTTGGTGCTTCAGTTCGTTCATTATCAGTAACTTTCTGCAACAGTCTCATCGCAGATCTCAGTTGCATACAATTCGTTTAATTTTTAGTTACATTTATTTATTACTTGTCGTCTTTGGCGAACAAATGGTTCTTCCGAGAAATTAATTATATTTCATTTCAATGAAATCTTTTATATGCAACTTCATACCCGTGCTTCCTTCAAATTATAGAATACTATTGCTATAATATTTCATGTGTTACGTTTATTCTGTTCATATATCTTACTTATAGAGACCATTTTCATGACATGGCACAACATAGATGTAAACAAAATGTAAAAGTGTGGTTCATCTGTCTCCTGAATTTCAAGGTATTATAGCACCACTATTTATTCATCTTTCAAACTATACACATTTAAACAAAAGTCATCTTCTTGAGCTTTAAACGATAAAAGAAAATCACGTGATTCACTATTTAATAAAATTTGTAAGAAATTAAGCGAAAAGATTTTTTTTAAATTTAAGAAATTTTCATCAATTTTATTAAATTAGTTTCATTAGAAAGACAATTTTGAAACGGTGTGAAATTAAATTTTTTTGCAACAATTTTTTCGGAAATATCAAGGGAAAACTTAAAATTAATTTAACTTTTAATTAATTAAAATTCTAATAAAAATTTCACCCACTCCATCTCACTCTGAAGTGCACATTCCCACCCTCTGAGGTATAAATGTGTCAAATTTATTAGCTAAGTGAAACTCAACTCACGACACAAAACACACACACGTTCATCTTTATTATTTATATACATTTTAAGAATCGCATCTTTGCCATGAGTAATTGATTTTACACCCAGCACTTCTTTTACATAAAATGTTAAGTACAAAAATACAATACAATAAAATGTAATAAACCTTATAAAGTGAAATAAAAATCTTGGAATTCAGTCCTTTCCAGGAAAATAAGATTTATGATATGCAAAAAGGATGCATTTGGAAATTACATCATTAAAATTAGTCTGAGTTTCGTTGCAACAATAAGAGGTATTACTGATAATTATGCTTTAAAATTAATTCAATGATGAAGTAATTTTTTAAATTTAAGAAATTACCAAAATCTTCTTT
The DNA here is from genome assembly GCA_026543865.1 of Argiope aurantia. NCBI lineage: Eukaryota > Metazoa > Arthropoda > Arachnida > Araneae > Araneidae > Argiope > Argiope aurantia. The sequence goes on from JAPMOR010122873.1 coordinate 195,784, forward strand.
TGTGAGAACAATATTTTTTTCTTATTTTGCCACGTAGAAAAGGGACAAAACAGAAATAGTTTTTAATATTTGATTAAATGAATTTCAACTAATTTCTGCACCTTGAAAAGATGGCAACATTCTTTTTCTTTATAATAACTCTTCTTGCAATTTTGATTGAAATCAGTCGAAGAGTCTTAGAGAAGATGCGGAACATGCACTCATATTATAACCTAACCACATGGATTTTTTGTTTATATTATAAGTGTGTCTAAAGGATAATTTTCGCAAAAAAACATTTACTAAAAGCATTCCAATATTTCAAATAAACTTCAGGTAAATATTATTAATTTTTAACCATAAACAAATTTATTTTCAACTATGAACCTCGATTACCTTGCTAAAATATGTCATCTCAGCGTCTTAATTTTGGAATTAACATTATATATGAACGGGAAATCAAAATCGGGAACATATTTTTCTAAACACTAATCAAATTTAATAAATGCTATTTTTCCCACGGGGTTTTGGAGGAGAGTTTCCAAAACACAAATTAGTAAATAATCCTCTTTTGTTCCACGCTAAAATCTTATTTGAAAAAAAAAGTAGCACGTGCATTTATTAGTAAATTAGTTTCTGTTCTTTGGCATTTTCCGAAATTGTTTCCGTTCCATTCATAGTAAAAAAATATTGCTCACTCACAACATTGTGTGAGATAATTTTTGAGCCTCAGGCTGTTTATAATTATATGCGAGAATTGTTGAATGTCAATTTGGATCTCTGATAGAACTGATAAATTGTTCGATAACAGATAAAACATCAACAAACGAACACACCCGATAGGCCTAAATAAACAAGAAAATAGCATCTTCTCCCATGAGAAACGGTTTTGCTCTTTATGAATCAAAAATCCTTCTTCACTATTGGAGAATTGATTTATGTGTAAGTTAACCTTTGTGAAAGATCAGCCGAATGCACAATGAGTGTGAAAAAGGGCCTGCTTACAAAATCGAAATCACCCGATCACGACTTCGCATGCAAAGAAAAATCATCTATCGTTACTTGACCTGCCACCGCACCTCTGCGTGTTGAAAACACCAAGAGGATTACAACTGCGGAAATCTTCAGGTGGGCAAAGCTGCGGAAATTCCTTTTTCACCAGCACCTCTGTAAAAGACGAGGCAACAATATGATCTTGTCAGGTGTTTGCGGCGACACATGCGGATGTGATATCCAGTCTCTCCGTCGAATGTTATCGTATGTAGGTCTAGGCTATTGGTAGGTAGGTCATCGGACTTCCTCTCTGGCCAGTAGGTTGGCAAAAAGTGGCAGGAGCACAACTCTCTCTTCTCTTTTAATAATAATAATAAAAAAAAAAGGAATTTGGGTGCGATAAGGTGTTCTTTGTTCGATTACTAATCTAGTTGTTGCGGAGGAAGAGAAGGCTAGTTTTTGAAGTGGGTCAGTGAGGAATAGCCGATGTGCTTGGTGAATATCAATTGATAATAAAAGTTAAAATAAGTATTTTTAGTTTGATATTGGCAACAAAGCCGAATGTAATGACGTTTTCAACTGAAAGATGATATTTTTTTTAAATGATGTTATCCGATTTATAATCCAGTCTGCGTTTTTCAACTATGATTACTTTTGAAAATCTTTTTTTCTTAACTATCTTAAGACAATAGAAAGATATTTTCATTTTATCTTTTGTTCCTGAGTTTTATAAGTGTATAGTGATATCTTCTGACAATGCAACCCGCATTAAAGCAAATTTTTCAGTACAATACTTTGAAAGCAAAGTTCGTTTCATTTGTCAATTCAATTGACAGCTATACTATTTAATTAGCTGTAATAATAGACCTTAGCTGTTTAAATAATTATTCTATACAATATATCTATTCTGTTAATGCAAGTAGAGCGCCAAAACGAGAATGAGATAATTGCATCTTAAAGAATTATCATTATAGGTAATATAAGATCAAGTAATATTTTTTTTCTGACGCATAAAGATAATATAAATTTTTCTAAGGAATAAATTATCACGGAATATTTGATTGTATTTTCTTAATATTCATCTTTTTCCTGATTTTTGCAAATGAATTTTACATTTTAAATGCCTATAAAGAAAAAGGATTTGTCTTTTGATACTGAAAGCTAAAGATAACACAAGATGTTTTTAAAAGAATCTCGAAGCATATAGTTATAAAATGATTTAACCCACATTTTTGTTGATTTACCATTATTTTTGAAAAATAAGCGTTAGAAATTCAAACACAAAAAAATGTCATTTTCGTTAATAGAAAGGGAACTATTTAAGCTTCTATATTAAATCTAAATCCTCAAATTAAGTAAAAATTGCCTTTCCCCAATTAAAAAGTGAGGTTGTAATGCAACAGTTCGATAAGTAATATAATATTCCCTTAAATGTAATATATAACAATTAATTTAAATTGATAAAATAAATATTGAAGGATTCCTTTTTGTCTACATGATTGATCAATTTTTTTCATTATAGATTAATTAAATTCCAATAAATTATATGGATATTAAGCAAACAAAAATAATACAATAAAATAAAAATATATATAATGAGTAAATAATTAGAAATAGAGAATAATATTATTTCAACAACTTACACATGAAAAAATTAATAAATAAAAAACTTTATGCATGGAATTATAAAAAATAGTAGATTGGAAAGCTATAATTTTTTCAAATAGCTTCAAATAGATGAAACCAATTATTATCTTCTATGCTGGTGAAATAAATAAAAAAAATTAATTAAATATCAGTTGTTTGAAAAGAAACACATTAAAATAATGCTGATCCTATAATTATCCAACGTAAAACCGTGAAATTAATGTGTAGTAGAAATACATAAACCTCGCTCCTGATGTAATTGAAGTTGTGTTTATTCCTTATTATATTTATTGAAAAAATGAATAAATTTTCTGGTATAACTTCCTAAATAAAACTAAGAACGAACAAATTTAAAACATTGTAGGACTGATAAAGAAGTGATTTTTTTTGTTGTTTTTGTTATTTGGTTTGTATATTACTATTCCTGACCACCCTTATTCACTTTATTACATTTTCAAAAGCATGAACCAAAATCAAAATTTATGACATACTTCCAACACCTTCTTATTATAACGGACAATCAATTACAATGTAAGAACATCTTTCACCGTGAAATTATAACCTCGGAAGTCTTAATTAAACTTGTAGACTATTAATCATATGATTAATCTTCTCAATCGTATTTGGAAAAGTTATTGTATAAATTTCACGCAGCTCTCAAGAGATCAATAAAGGTGGAGTTATAAATTTGATTTTAATGGGTGGTGCCCGAGATTTAATTAGTTACAAGGTAATTTATTATTTCTAATAGGAAAATTCGATTTTTAAATCAATAGATCATATTTTACTCACTATAAGATATTATGTATTCCTTTATAATCATTGTTCCTATCTGAATCTTATTTATAAGCTGAATATTTTATTATATAAAAACTTCTAAATATCAGCAAATATTTTATAAAGTAAAATCAAACAAATTTTTTTTTATTTTCTTTTAAAAGTTATTGATGTATTATATCGTGGAGTCAACTTATATTTCTATAATACAAATGTGAAGAAACAATTTAGTTTTGGAATCCATTCCATTCAAAATTGTACTTTTTTCAGGGAGATTTACCGTCACAGTAGAGTATAAGACAACGTGTAAGTCGTCGGTAGGATGTTTTTAAATATTCTAAGAAAATTCATCAAGAAATATTCTTAAAACATGGCTTATACTGGTAACCTCGTAAGACGTATTGCTTAATTGTGATAAATTCCTAATATATATATATAAAATGCAATTTTTGAAAGTTTAAAAAAGATAATATATATACAAATTAAATTCTAGTCTTCATGCTTCTCATTATATATACGAAATTATTTTTAAAATGTCAAATGATTTTCTTTCCATTCTTCGCTATTAAACGAAAAATTCTTATTCCAGATTCTTCTAGAGATTTTCTATCTTGTGATTTTCCCTGGAACGATGTATTCAACAGCAGATGATTGGAAATACTGTTTTAGTTTATACTTTATTCATTTGATCATTTATAATTCTACCTATATTAATATATAAATATTACTTATTAATTCAGCTATTTAAGTATGAGTATCAAATTTAATTCCTTTCATGAAGTTTGTTTGTATTGATTGTTGTTTTCTTTTTATTTAATAGCTTATGGCAAAATATTCAAAGCTAACTACAAAACATAGTTTTTAATATTTTACTTTTTTACAAAATTTATTTTTCAGTATAGCTCTTAAATCTAGGACATTTTTCATTATGGTTTCATTTTGTTATTATTTAAATAGTGTAAAAATATAAATAAAACATTAACCCATGAGATGTACAGGGTAATTCAAAATAAATAAATCGATTACAAACGGCTATAACTATTTAATGAAAAAGAATTTATCGATAAGATTAAAAATTAGCTTAGCTAGATTATCGATAGCTTAAAAATTTTGTATACATACATCATAGATGTTCTATGTAACTTCCTTCGGTCAGACGGACAATATATAGGCGATAGTCCATTTAACGCTATACATTCTGAAGCATGTCAGCAGTATGAGAAATTTTGAAGTTCCGTCTACATTATGTGTTAATTTTATCGATAAAATCTTTTTCATCAAATAGTTATAGCCACTTGTAATCGCTATATTCATTTTTAATTTACTTGTATATTAAAGAGAGAAAGTGCCTTTCTTAACTTCCAAGCTATAGCAAGGAAAAAGATTCATAAATGTGTTTAAAATAGATTTTTCCTCAAAAACTAAAAAAACCAATGATGTGAATATGTTCTTTTGGAAATGAAATTGAAGTGAAATTCTTATCTTAATTTTTAATGTTCAAAATAACAAGTTTATCACACATAGCTTTAACTTTTTCCATGTTTGGATTTAATATTTTTTTAGTAATCTCTATGTAAAAATAATATCTACATAGCATTTTTTGTAGAAGTAATTTTATGAAACAGTAGAAAATGCATAGGAGACATTAAATGGACTACAGTTTTTTTTAATATTAAAAAAACTAAAAATTAAGAAATAGTTAAAATTAAAAGCACAATTTTTTATTAAAAAGAAAATATCAACCTTCATTTTATAAAAGAAAGAAAAAGAAACATTGATTTTTCTTGTTATCATATTAAAAATTGAAAAATAGTCTGAAGGCCTTAACTCACACTTTGAAAATTTCAGAAAAGACTTCAATTCAAAATTATGCTTTATAGAAATTTGAACTCTTATTTTAGCAATAGAAAGTTTTCGCATTTCCTTTTTTTTTTTTCTATTTCAATTTTCCGCTGACAGAAGAAAACAAAAGAGTGGAAATCCTCAGTCCCGTCCTAATTTTGTTGGGAAACTACCCACAATGACGGATTTGGTCTAATTTCAACCAATATTTTCCCAATGACGACACTTTCTCTTCATCTGCTTTCAAGCAGGTTTTCAACCGAAACTCCCTACGTCAGCCCATGAGATCCGCCTGACCTAAAATACAATTCATTTTTGTTTCTTTCAATCTTATTTTTGTTTACGCAGAATAGAGTCAAAGGAACAAACATGTAATTTATTTACATTTAAGAATCGAACTAAATAATGAAAGAATTTTTTTTTAATCTAACGGGTATCCAAAACATGATTAACTTGATTTCTAAAAGGATATATATATATATATTAAAAATCGGACAAAATAAGAGGAGATAAAGAAGAACGCAAGTTATTTTTTTAACAGAATACTCGTTTCCAAAAGTAAAGAGCTTCTATATAGATAATTTTTTTTGTCCCTGGATTATCAGAAACGGATATACAGATAAAACAAAACTAATTTGATGAATTACACATATTTAATGCAGCAAAACAACAAGTTGTATAAATAATAATAATATGCGAAGAATCACTTAGAATGACAAGTCCTTTGAACGCTCAAATACTCCAAAGGTTTATTGCCGTTATTACTTCCTTCTTGTCGCCATCGTTCTGTCTAACTGCGTATGGCCTGTTATGGTGCTATTCATGGTACCGGTTTGTTTCACTATTGCAAATTTGTATTTCGATAAATTCATGATGTGTATTTTAATTGATGTAACTTTTTTCATTTCATTTCATTTAATAATAAAGTGATTTTTCTTTAGTGTGGTTTACTTGTTCCTAGCTAATCGTTAAAATGACTTATTTCTTAAGCTTCAGCTGTTTAATGTTTATGGCATAGGTTTAAAAATGCCTTTTTTAATGATACAAAGCGTAGCAATTAATGACCGAACTGTAAAAAATATATGTCGCATAATTATTTAATTATGAGCAAACAAGATAGTGAATATATGAGACTAGATCTTAAATTTAATCTAATTGCTGAATTTTTATTTCTGACAGTTTCCTATTTCCTGCTCGTTGGTCTTTCAATAAATGAAAACTTATCTTAATTCGGAATTGAAGTAATGAACCACAAATTATTATTAATCATTTCAAATACTCATAAATTTATCGTTTTATTAATCAAAATATTATACCATAAACGGTAAACTTTATATCCGATTTATTTTTGATTAAATAGGAACTCTTGATTATAACGATTATTATTAATAGTAAGGATTAATAATAAATTCTACCAATAATTTTTATATGAACTAAACTTCTAACTTTTTTATTTATTTACCAAAATATAGGATTCACCTTCATAAATTTTATAATTCATTTCTACTTTCATTAATTAAAAAGGATAATTAATTAATAAAAGATGACAAAATATTTAAATAAGTATGCAAGCTGCTCCTTTGGCTAGAAACGACAAGCATGTAAACCAACATATGTTTTTCTACTGATGAGTAATAGCAATAAATTTTATTATTTATTTAATAATATCCAATATGTAATTTCAGCGATTTTCTATTTATGGATTTTATGCAATTTGTTTACTAGTAATATATAAATGCAATGCCACTTTTAGAAAAACCAGAATATACGCTTTCCCATTTTTGTTAATTATGTAGATCATTTAAAAAAAACATAGAAAATCATTATAATATGAATAATTTTACAAACTCCGTATAAAAACTTCAGTTCACATTCAAGTATTAATCATTTCTTTTATTTTTTAAGCTACCGATTATGCGGTCAGCAGCATATAAAAAGAAAATATTTGAATTATGCTTCCTACTTCCTCTCTCTATACAGTAGAAATCTTTTTCCTTAATTCATGGTTATTAAGTCCCATCAGAGATCAAGGTTAGACTTCGAATCTTCATTTAGATCTTCTTTCGGCTCTATCATTACTGTGTCTTCCGCGATCTTAAGGAGTTCATCGTACAAGTGCAAATCGAATAGGAAAGTTGGATGTGTGCTAACCCAGTTGTGGTTTTGGTATTACCCTTTCTTTATCTTACTAATCGAATCGTAATCGGACAATAAGATAAAACAGTTGACAAGAAAGGGAATCATGATATTAACTTTCTTAAGTATGTCACGGTATATTTAAAAATAAAAAATCCCAGATGAGTGTTTGGATGCAAATATATAGTAAAAAATATTGAATTCGAATAATAACTAAGCATCTGGCTATTTCTTGTTATTAAAAAATAATAAAGCAGATTTATAAATTAATTGTGTTATGTAATTATTTTTTGAATATTAAATGCATATATATTCTGGAATTCTGAATTTTTTGATAGATATTTCTCTAAAATTAACCACCTTCGGTGACCAGTTTGCTCGCTCAGACTGTTAACTTTCTGGAGCTGTTAAATGATAGATGCGGAATGCATTAAAAAATATTCAAATTCTTGTTATTTGAAAAACACTAATGATTCAATATGATGAAAGTTACTGTAGAGGAAAATTAGAAAACGTATATGTAACGAAAAAAAAGCAGAAGTACAAATGTTATTTCAGAAAGTATTTTTTTTATTTTATTTTAACAATTGCAAATATTTTCGATTTAATGTATTGATGGATAAGTTTCATTATAACATTATATATGTTACGGCCGAAGCCCGAAATCGGCCAATTCGCGATCTGGCCAACGTTGCTGTAAACTTACAGGCCAATGTCCGATCTTTTCTTGATTTCGGGCTTTGGCCGGTCAATTCGCGAAATGGCTTGGGACGATCGGCCAAAGTAAGAAGAAAGGAATCAAAAGCAGATTGTTTTACACCCTTTTAAAAATGAAGTATTTAAAAATAAGTACTTCTGTGTACTGTTTTTTTTTAACTACAATTGTTTCAGAAACGAGTTCAAATATAAGTGACACCTCCGAGTTAAAAATAATCTTGTAATATATAAAAATATGATCTCGTGTTATTCTGTTCTCATATTAAAGCCATAATAGAAATTATTCAGTGAACGTATATATTATAACAACGTGATGATAGCGTGAAGATTAGATTTGCGCCCTTCAAAATGAACGAATTATATCTTGAGCAAAGGCGTTGTGTATCGTGTACGAATACAAAGGCAAATCGAGTATTCAGTTTTCAATTTCCTTTAGGGGTGATCCTTAGTCTTTTTCTGCTCCATGGATCTAATGTTAAAGATCTCGGATCACAATATCTCCCGAAATATCGCATCAAAAAATATGAAATTTTTTGCAAAGGCAAATAGCAAAAATAAGGGCTAATTAAAACAAATATGAAGGACAAATAGTTTTGTTATTAATATCATTTAAAGACATTTCTTTGTTGGCGTCATCTGTCGAATTTCACCTACAACATGTCTTATTTCTATTTTATACATGAATGTCATTATATTTACCACTAGTCGCCTTTGACAACCAGCCGGTTCATCAGTATTAATTATCACTAAAGTTTTCAATGAATGTAACTTGTTCTCTCAGTAGCTTTTTCTGCAAAATATTTTTGAGCTTCATATTTAGTGATTGATTTAGTTGGTTGGAGTTCAACAATTTTTATTAAAAATACTGTTGTCTCCAGAATATTTTGTTAAATATGATTCAAACGACAAAGGACCTACGTAAAAATTTAAAATTCCTGATTCACCGGAGCATTTATTGACTAAAGTTATATTAAATATAATTATTTAGTTCCTTTAGACCATTTTGTTAGCAAATGTATGCCCCAAATTAGCTGATGGTTGCTGATTAAAATGATTATCTAAGTATATAAAACGATATTTGCCTTAAATGAAATTGTTTTATTGAATTAATAATATAGGTATTGTCAAAGCTCATAGAAAACTTTTCCTCCTTTCACTTTTCAGAAAATATATTACTTCAATTTTTTTCATTTTATACAGACACCTGCCAAAAATTAAAATTTTGTTTATTAAATTTACAATAATAGTTGATTTATTTTTTTTAAACTTCTATTAATGTGATGGCAACACGTTGATAAAAGCTATTTTTTTTTAACTTGACGTGCTCGTGAAGATAAAATTTTAGCATAATTTAATCTAAGCATAATTTATAAATTAAATTTTAATCTTTAATTAAAAAAGCTTTAATTTGATGCAAAAATCGATTTTGTGCTGTAATATTTTCTGTTTATAGTGACAAAACATCGAAATTGCGCTTAATTTTTAATTAAAATTCTAATCAAAAATTTTAAAAAAATCGCTCCACGGTGCACATTTCCGATCTTCAAGGTATATACATATGCCAAATTTGATAACTGAATATCAAACGGTTTGGACTGTAGAGCACCAAAAGACACACACACACACACATGCACATAGGCACAAACATACATTGAGCTTTGTTTATAAGTATAGATTATCGCATCGGGCTTAGGCCAAGGATTCCCGGCCACTTCACGAAATCGCCAGCCAAAGTATAAAATACAATATTAATTGCAAGTATTTCGGACTTTGGCCAAACTTCTTGGCCAGTTCGCGAATTGACCAACCAATTCGGGAACTGACCGTACTTCGGGCTTTGACCGTAACATATACATTGCAACAGATTATCATGGGACTGGATTTCTATTGGAAAGATCCATATACACAATGAACACATGAAAGACGATTGAGGAAACTTTTCTCTAATGGCAGCATGCTAACATATCAGCTTGAGGGTATCATGGACAAAAGGTTTTATATAATTGTTATTCCTCCGAGTAAACCAACTCATATCTTAGCAAAGTTAACAGTGAAATTTTATGTCGTGGAGGTATAAAATTAAAAGCAGTTTCCTTAAAATAACTTTTATTGATTATAAAGTATAAAGTCAATGTGCTCATTACTGGAGCAATCAAAATAATACGTTAAATATTAAAATCAAAATTCAAACTAACATTACCAGACCTTGGTCAACAGATTCGAACCATTCATCCTTTCTGTCCAACATTTAACCGAACTGAAAGAAATTATCTTAAAATGGTGAAGCAACAAACCAGTTGCACACACTTAACTTCTCTTCCGCCTCTACCGAAGAACTTCTACCATTTCTCATATTCATACTTCTACCATTTCTCATATTCCGTCTAAAAAATACTTACAAGAAGCGAGTTTAAATAGTAGCCAAATTTGCATTGCAGTTGCTGTCAACCACAAATCACGAAATTTACAAAAAAAGGTCGGTTTCGAATCGATTTGTTTACATGAGATCATGACCCGGAATTGGAAAAAACACAAGGACACCATAAAAATTCGGATCCGAAATAAATTTCTGTATGGATCTTTTCCAAATGTCCAACAATCATTGATTAAAATAAAATTAAACACAACCAATACCCTCTTCGAACAGCTGGTCTACAAATGCGACTAGTAAGTAATTATAGTAATTTCTATACCATGCACGCAGCGTTGTTTGTATATAGACATGCATCAATCAAGACATTCAAAAATTTCGTGTTAAATGTATTTTATACCTACGAATATTAAAGTTTGATAACAGTTTCAATACAATTTATATGGACTTAATATATTGTAAGTTTTGCCCCTGAAGAACTTGTACTTTTGAGATATAAATATTGAGGCATTTCAATATGAATTTTTTAAAATCAATATATTTGAATATTTTGAAATCAATAAAAAAAATGATGTAAAGCTGAAGTTTTTGTTTAATTAGTCTCACAAAATTTGTCACAGTTGTTGTCTGTTAACTGCCCGTTGTTTTGCATTGCTCTATGACAAAATGCTTCAAAGTAAGCAGTCAAATTAAGACAGTAAATTATATAATAACGCCAATATATAATGATAAATCATACATCACTTGAATTCTAAATTATCATCATACACTCATGTCCAAAATTAAGGTCACAAAAAGGTTTCTCAAAGTAATTCTAAATGGCTACAAGTAAAATGTAAACAAATTATATTTTATATATTGTAAAGGACCAGTAATACGATATTATCCTTTGTTGTGGGAAAAAATGTTGTTTAATATTAGTTTTTGAGGCACAATTGAAATTAGACAGTTTAGGCATCTGGGAATTTTGTCTGCAATTTTGTGAATATTGCATTAAAACAAAAATTTTAACCTGCTTCCAGTGAGAATGAGTTCTCATAATCGTTTAGACGATTCCTTGAGATGGAGAGCCGTTGAAAGTCTGGAAGCTGGGCAGTCTCAAGCGGAGGTGGCTCGATGGTTATAAGGGGCACCGAAAATGGTATCCAGGTTGTGGAATCAATTCCAAACAAGTGGTACTGTAACCAGGAAGGCCGGCCAAGGCAGTCACAGACCAACGACGCCTGCACAGGATCGCTATTTGGCACTAAGCGCACAATGGCATAGGCTGATAACAACTCCTCAATTCGCTCGTGACCTTGCTGCTGCGTCTGGAATAAGAATTTCCAGACAAACAGTATACAGACGTCTAGTAGAGAGGGCCCTTTATGCCCGGCGACCAGTTGAGTGCGTCCCTTTGACTACATCCAACAGAAAAGCCCGGTTGTTGTGGTGCGGAACACATCAATCTTGGGCACAGCAAGAATGGGGGGCCTGTTCTTTTCAGTGATGATTCTAGATTTACCACACAGAGTGAAACTCGTCGAATTTTCATTTGGAGAGAGCTAGGAGCTCTCTATCATCCCTACTACGTAAAAGAAATCTACAGATTTGGTGGCAGAGGAATCCTTGTCAGGGGCGGCATAATGCTGGGCAGTCGTACACCTTTGCATATTTTCGATGCGGGTACTGTCAATGCACATTGCTATAGGGATGAGATACTTGAAGCCTATGTCAGGTTATTCTGGTGGGCTTTTGGCCTAGACTTCATGTTTATGGACGATAACGCGCGTCCACACAGAGCCCAGATCGTTGATGATTTTCTTGAGGAAGAGGATATTCAACGTATGAACTGGCACTCGATATCTGCGGATCCCAATCCTATTGAACATGTTTGGGATGGTCTCGGAAGAGCAATTGCACAGCGTAACCCCCCTCCTAATATCCTCTAAGAGTTAAAAGCAGAACTTTTGGAAGAATGGGTTTTTTTACCCCAAGCATTTGTTGACACCCTCATAAACACTATGAAAGCTCGCTGTGAAGCCTGTATAGCAGTGCACGGTGGTCACACTCCATATTAGGCCTTTTCCGAGATAAATGCTTTGTCTCTGATTCATAATGTAACACTTTTTGATATACACTGCTTCTTAATTTCCAATTAAAATATTTTCCAGGTTGTTATATGTCTATGCTCTTTCTTCCATTGTAGTGTAGTTCTGTGCCAAATTTCGTGGCAACACAGTCATTAGTTTTTCATTTTTCGCAGATTTTATGTTTGTGACCTTAATTTTGGACATGAGTGTATTTTAGAATTAAGTTAGTATAGTAAATTTAATTAGATTTTTTATGAGTACGAATCGACTCCGCTGAAAACAATCATTTGGGCGGCCGTAATGCTTTTTTAATGTTAAAAATATATGGCTTCCATAAATTAATTAAACAGTTTTTTAATTATTAAATTAAAACATTTGAATATTATTATATGTAAATTAGGATTACATTTCTACATTCTAGAAAATATAGAAATGTTGAAATAAAATAAAATGTATACATGTATGCAAATAAATAAATAAAAAAAAAATTAAAAGGCTTTTGAATTTCCAGAAAAGTAATTTTTGACAAACAAAAATACCATCTATTTCGACGAACAAAAGCATTTCCTTATATAAAAAATCATGAACATGTAAGCTATCTAGACTTCTAGAAAAGTTCATTGATTTACGTATGATATATCTCTTTCTAATTTAATCCTCAGATTATTCATTTAAATTTCTATCTACACTGAATTATGTTATGCTGAGGATTATTTGTAATTTATGCAAAACAACATCTGATAGATGAATTGTGTTGATCAATTTAATAAACATCATTATTTATATGCATCAATAAAATTGATCGATAATATACCTTCTTGTTTGGAACACAGATCAAATATTTGTACGAGATGCTGCTTCGGTTCGTTTCACATGAACCAACAAATGCTACTATGCGATATTAGCTACTATGGAATTTAAACAGATATTAAGACCATTCATTGTTAACATAAAATTGTCATGTAGTTGGTTTGAAGACACCAAAACAAATGTCATATATTTTTGGATATTTATAAACAATGATCCTTCATATCTTTATAATTTCTAACAACAATTGTTTAAAGGACAAATGAATTAATTATTTCTTTTCAAATCATTTTAAAGATTTTTTTAACATATTGTTCTAAAAACCTCAATGTTATTCAACATAGCTTTGCTTTAATAAAGATATTGAACATTACGCGAAAAATAATAATATCTTTATGCGCTTGTTATATTTGTTTCATTATCAAACTACTTATAATAACAAATTGATGTCCTGCTAAAATGAATCTCGATTTCCAAATAAAAAATGAAGTTATGCATCACATGCATATTTAATGAGAATTTTTGTTTCGCAAGCATTCTGCTTTATAAAAAGAAATTACTTAAATTTCTGAAATTAACATATACAAATGTCAATGTTATAAATTGAATTGCAGTAATAGCAGAACATTTAATCAAAGTCTTTGCAATTGTATGGCTATAAATAAAATATAAAAGGTTTTATATAAAATATCCCTTCTAATATCGTAAAATCTGATTAAGCAGCTTTTACATTAAATCTGCATTTACGACACGCAATATGATGGTAATAACTATTTTCTCCACTTCCGGTTTTTTACAAAAATATAATTCTTGTTTTTGGTGAATCTGTTTCTATTTCAGGCAATATACTGGGTTTATTTTAAATTTTTTAAGTATAGATTTGCGATAGTTATAATTCTTCACAGAAATGTATAAGCTTTAATTTGATGTTCTTTTAATTTTAAAGATTTATCTCATATTTAAACCATTAATAAAAATTAACTTACAACATTTTAAAGCTATTAATTAGAATTGGCAAATTTTGCATATATTTCATTTTTTTTTCTACTTCTTTCAAATAATATCCATTTTTTATTAAGTTTCACGGAATGATTTCAAGCAGAGTGACCTATGTATCGAACATTGGTACTCTAAAACTTATTATATTTTTTTGGAGGGGGGCGGGGGAGGTTCCTGCAATTACCAGGATTTTTTGTAGTTATTTAAGAGTTAATTAGAGCGAAAATTAGTCCAAGATTGCTTTCGGAGAGGGTGTTGAAAAATTTCGAGGGAGAGGACGATTTTTAATCTGCAATGAAAGTAATGCTGAAGTATGATAATCCACTCAGCACTCCTCGGCAAACAATCGTAAGCGAAATCACGCAGCTTAAATGCTAACAACTGCATAATATTGAATAACTCGTTAATAATAAAATATAATGTTTTCTACCAACGCACCTATCCTTTTCCCCCAAGTTGAGTATATCCTGATTTAAAAACATCCAGCTTATTTTCACATTCTGTACTAAAATTGCAAAAGTTTTTCTTAATTTTTAATTACTACATACTCTTGTGATATTTTTATTCTTTTGAAACGAATCAAAATTGGAAATAATTAAATTATGTTGTTGCGGATTATGCTATTGTGTGATTTAGTGAACATAGAAATCATGGAAAACCTTCTATCAAAATTTCTTCTAGATTAAAGAGCATTCTTTCAGCTATTTATTTTAAATTAAAATTTATCTGAATATTAAATATGTGGTTCAATTTAGTACAATATTATATTTTGCGTGATATTTTTATAAATTTTCATATATTATAATCTCGAACAGAAATGAAAGGAACAATTTGATGTATTTTCACAATCACATAATAAATATAATCGCGATTACCATTTAGCATAAAACTAAGCATTAATTACCTTGTAGTGGGCTGCATTATCAATTTTTTTCTCCTTTGCCAGGCTACTCAATTGATACGAAAATTAAATTGCAGAGACGCGTTTGTCATTAACTTATCTTTCATTCATAAAATTACAAAACACCATCTGACGTATACCTTTTAGTTATAAAAAGAAGACGCTGCTTACCAGATGCTTAAAAATCAAATCTTCAAATTGCTGACGAATGTGGCATGAGTTTAAATGAGAGAGGCAAGATTCGAATCACCCAATTACGGGATTTTCATGGGTGTTAATGACATTCGAATTGCAGCAATAAAATAAACGAAGTATAACCTTACAAATTTATATGTACGAGATATTGTCTATCATTGCTATTTCTTTCCTTCCATGGCATGGTTTTCCGCCTTTTATGTGGCTTTGAACTCTTATTCATACGCATACCTACTTATGTAAAGTATAGTTCACGAGTGAACAGCACGATGCCTCTTTTTTCTCTCGCCGTGAAACCGAAATGCCGCTAACTTAAGTTTGATGATAGATTCGTGATGATAGATAATGCCAGTATAGCTGAAAATAGTTGAAATATTGGTGCCAACCATGCCAAGAAGTTGAAGCTCAAGAAGCTCACAATAATCTTGTAACCTAGTTGTTACGATCATGAATAAGCTTCAAAGACTCTAGCTAGACAAAAAAAGCCCTTTTCATTCAGCCACATTACATCAATAAAATTAATGTGAATTGTTTTGTTCACATTATTGTTCATATCATGTTTTAGAATGACGTTAAAATTCCTTGTGGCTATATAAGTAAATAATTCCTAATAAGAAACTCATCGCCAAATCTTATAATTTCTTAAAACCGAGCTGCTGATATTGCAATAAAGTGATTAAGATTTAAAAATTGCTCTCTTTGGACATTGATTCCGAAGTAGGATTTTCATTTCGTACTATATGCATATGTTATAATTTAACTTACTCAAATCAACTCATGTTTTTTTGGTGTTATTAAATGACAAGGTTAAATTTTTGGAAAAAAGTATGCATTATTCATTAATATAAGCCTGAAAAGTCAATAATTTGGTCAGACAGAATGGTTGGAATCAGGTTGCCAAAGGCGGCTAGTTTAATATAATCATTTTATTATAATATATATCATTTTATTATCATATTTGCAAATTTATTCAACGCTGGCTAAATTATCCAATCAGTAATATATTTTACGGTATCGAAATGAAAGTTTCTTAAAAGCGGTACCTTAATAAAAATAAAATAATATAAAGAAATATAATATTTTATAGCACAAAGAATAAATAACTCTAATGTTAATACATTGCTCTTTGCATGTACATATTTTCATAAAAAATTCATAATAATAATAATATTATATTTATTTTGTATATTCTCCATTATATAAATAAATTCATTTCCCACAAAAATTTTAATGTGATATGAGCTTAGAAATAAGTAATTCTCAATAATATACAAGTATAAACAGCCTAAGGATGCCAAATTATTCAGTTTTGAAGGCTTCAATCAATTTCAACTAAAACAAAAGAGTTCCAAAGGAGGAATGGAAAACCTAAGTTTTATCTTAAATTCAGAGATAATGCAAAACATAAACAATGGCTAGTAAAAATTATAAATGAAAGCTCTACTTTAACTGCAATAAGAAATTTCGATCAAATACTAACATAATAGTATATATGAAATTATCTGGGTCTGCCATCTTTATGCAAAATTAATGAAAGGCAAATTTAATGAAATGTTAATAGCCTAATACGCGACATTTACATAATGTTTCATAACTATTGATTGCTTATAACGTGTTTTATTATTCTACTAGCCGCCTTTGGCGACCAGCCGGTTCGCCAGTATTACCGCTCGCTACAATTTTCAATTAAATATTTTAAGTAACTGGTCTCTTAAAGGATTCTCAAACAAAACATTTTTAATCTTCAAATTTTGATAGTCATACCAAACTTATATTGTTTAGATCGTTTCGTTCAATTTACTATATATATTTTGCTAATTTGCTGCCATTTCCGGTAAAACTTCAATTTTAATTAAAAATGTAAATGACAAAATTGCAATTAATATTAAGATATTTTTTAATAAAACCAAGAGTTTTATTTTATTAATCATCTTTATTGTTATTTATTAATTATTATTATTATTGAATATGAGTATTGCAAACAGAATCGCTCGGTATTTAAGTCTTATGTTAACTACAAAATATTTTTCATAGTTTATGTAATATCTCAAACAATAATTCAACAAAAATTTCTGAGATTCAGTATAAAATTCAGTTTTTAGTTTTGCTTTCAAAAGGATTGAAATGAAATCAATAATAATATTTTGTTCCTGCTTATAAATATATTTCAAAAATTTTGAAGTCTAAATTTAATGCAGTAAGGTATCATATTCTGAGAAATATTCTGGACACACCAAATTTTAAATAAATGAATGAATGTTTCTATTTTCCACGATCAACTAAGACTTATTTATGAAGTTTTAAATGTTAAAAATTTAGAAAAACTCACCATTTTCATAATCTTAGGCCAATTAATCTTCAGAAACCTGCGCGCTTATTGGCGTATTTTCTTTGAAACGATCGATGAAAAATCTGAAATTATCCTTTTTTTATTGAATAGTGATATTCAAATCTTCATAAATCAGTCAGTTTAAGTGATTTGAAATTAACTCTTAAAAGTCAGTGATTTAGTTGATTGGAAATTAACTCTATGACCACCATAAAATTTGTGCTTACAAAAATACTACATAGAAAACACATCAAAAGTAAACATAACATTTCAATAGTTGCCAAAAACAAAAGAGAGAAAAATGCAATTAATAAGCAGACGATATTTAGAAAAGTACAGATATTTAGACTGGAAAATGAAATTATCTGAAATTAAAAACACGCGCAGACGATATTTACAAAAGTAAAAATATTCAAACCTGAAAAGGAAAATATATGATTTATTCCATCAATAAATGCCATAAGTTTGTTTACATCTTTATTATTTTATGAGTCATTAAATATCAAAATGGATCCGGGACTGAATAACCAAGCTGTGTAGAGAGTGTAAAAGATCATAAAATAATTGTTATTGAATTTATTTTTTAGAAAAAATAATATTTCATATTTGTTTCATTTCTTACAGAGACTTGCCGAAAATTATAATTTTGCAGATTTCATTTCTAAAAAGATTTAATTTATTTTCAGTTAGAGCTTTAATCAATGTGATGGCAACACTTTGAAAAAAGCTATTTTTTTCTCATGAATGCGAAACGTGCTTAATCCTCATTTTTATTTTTGACGAAAAAAATTATTGAAAAACATAGTTAAAAATTTTTTTAAAAATTCATTAAAAATAGAAATTTAATTTTAAGATTAAAACAGTAGTATCATTTAAAAGATAAATTTTTTTTCTTTAACTTCATGTAAAAATCTTTTTTGTACGGTAATATTTTCGGCAGTTATAGCAGAAACACGTCAAAATTTCGCTTAATTTTTAAATAAATAAAATTCTAGTTAAAAATTCGAAAAAATAACCCCCAGGTGCACATTCCCGGCCTCCAAGGTATACACGTGCCAAATTTGGTAGCTGTAGGTTTAATGGTCTGGTCTGTAGAGCGCCAACACACACACACACACACACACATTGAGCTTTATTATAAGTATAGATATAGATTACAAACTTATGTAGACTGAAAAGAATTGTTTAGCTCATATTAGCTTGAAGAAGCCAATTTTTATATAAATAATACAGAACGTACAAGTAGCTAAATTTTAATACTTAACTAGTATTTTGTGAATGTTCACATAATAGGTGTAAGTGCGACATTCCTTTTTTTATTTTAGAAAAAATTGCTTATCTAGTTGGAGGAAAAAAAAGACATTATTACACAACATGAAGTTTATTGGCAAATCTATCGTACAAACGTTTAACTGTAACTTGAAAATTTATACTTTAGATTTTTTTTAATCTCTGACGCTGATTTCGCTAAGGATTTAAAGCACGATTTATAAATAAAATAAAAAATAGAACCATTTTTAAGATTTTGAAAATAGATATTTAATTCTTAAGCTGCTTATCATTCTCTTCTGAATTTTACAACTTAATATTCATAAGAAACATTTAAATGAGGAACATCTGAACACTATACAAATCTTAACTGATGATCAGCATGCTGCTCATGCTTGAACGAAATACCTGATTAAGAAGCTTAGGTGTGCTTCTCCTCTTCTACCGTTTGTTTTTATGTTTACGAGTCAGTGACACTGAAATCCGTTTACTTCCTTGCGGTATTAATATGAAATTTAACTTTTATTAGAATATCAATAGTGGGTATTTTTCGATTCTGTTTTTAAATATTATTGTACGTCAACAGTTTTTTAAAAGGTTCAACATAATCGTTAATTGATATTACTCGTAATCTTATCTAAATAGTTTTTCTGCCATTTTAAAATATCAAGGGATATATGATATCAAATATGAAGGGTTCATAAATGATAAAATATTTCAAAGTAAATTCATTAATGGTTCAAGCTTGAAAGCTCTAAAGTAATCAATTAAAATCACATGTCCATATTCAGATTTAGTTTTCTCTTATTTCAAGTTTGAATTAATACTACAAATATACAGTAAATTACAGATATAAAGAGATAAAAACCATATATCTTTTTTATTACATATCGAATGTTAGTAATACTAATAAAACTAAAAGCATTTTAATTAATTTGAAAGAATATTTGCCTTTGAAAATAAGTAGTGCCTACTCGCGACTGGACTTGTTTTTTTATAACTAAATATTAATTAGCTTGCTTTTTTAAATAAAAGAAGCATCTTTGCGAGAACCTGGCTATAAGACATTAATAATAATTTTTAGAATTATTTCAAACATATTTCCTGTTTTACAAGTTTTCCCATCCTTAATGTCTTGATGATAAACTTCAAATTTTGACTGCCACATAATTCATACTATTATAGGTGCCTTATACCATTATGTTCAGTGCATTATGTGTATCCTTAATTTTTTGTCATATTCACCCTTAAAATTTGAGTTTGTATTTGAAATGGAAGTGATAAAACTTCAATTAATACAAAAACTTTTCAACCACAACTAAACATATTTTCTTAAACATATGTATTCAGAAAAGGGAATCGTTCAGCACTTGGTCTTATGTGTACTACAGAATAATTTTTTTTATAATTTATACAATATTTTAATAAAATTAGTTATTATGGAAAATGAGATAAACTTCAGGTGTCGGTTCAAAACCAGTAATCATTTATCGTTTTCGGAAAAAATAGTTGCAAATGGATGGGATTTTTTCTGTTCGAGGTAAAATGCACGTTCTTTTCAATTCTGCTATTCAAATCATATTTATAAAAGAATTAAATACAAAATTATCAGAACTCTAATGAGGTTAACAGGTTTCTACATAATGCCCTTAGATAAGAACATACAACTTAATTTATTCCCATTGTAAGTAATTAAATAAAAAATTCTAATGGTCTTCTTCTAATGTTAGAGTCAAGAGGAAAAAAAGATCTTGCTGGTCTCATTAACATCAAAAAGTGAACTGAATTATGTGCATAATAAGGTTGTGGTTTCTCCTCGAGCATAACACTGAACTTGATAACTATTCTCAAAATAATTCGTATCGTTACTCACTTTAAATACTAACCAGATATGTAAATATTTGTAAAATTTATTTCATGCTAAAATCTTTGTAATTCTGCTTTCATCGTTTTGGATTTGTTAAAAATATCCGTTATTAATTCATGATTAATTTTAATTTTTCGTATTAGTAATTTTTTAAAATTGTATGTGTTATTATCCATTATGAGTTGTGATTACGCTGCCTTCAATAAAATGTTATTTAATCAGGCGCTAGATGTTTATAAATACTGTAATAATGATATGAACGTAATCAAACACATGAGGAACCTGATCAATTACACTTGATGAAGTGATAATACTATTCTAATATTTTATAATTCTTTGAATTTTTTTTGTGTTAGAAAATCAGCTATTCAGCAGCTAGACTAATAATATTTTTAATTGATCTGTTTACATTTCATTCTCAGCCAAATGATGCTAGGTAATTGTTTGTTTTTCCAAATCGAAAATCTGCCACTGATGAAGAGACACAAACTTATTGAAAGTATATTTTTAAATTGATTTAAATAAATGAAAGTTCTAAAACATTTTCAAATTCTAACAACTAAAATATAGCCCAAAATTGAATACATCCCTACGTTCAGGCAATACTTCCTTTATACGGGCAAAATTTTAGTTCACTCACATTGAAGACTTTAAATTTTAAATATTTCCAAAAGGAAGATAATTTTTTTAATAACCAGTGGTGGGCAAAGTTCCTCGTCAATGACCTCTAAAATCAGCAGACAGGGGAGAATGGGAGAAATACCCGCTGTCGAAATTCGGAAGTATTTTCATTAGAGCATGTCCAAATAGTTAAGTAGGAAAATAAGGAAATAAAAAGTTTGCAATGACCTTAGCAGAGTGAAACGGTTCACATGCAAATGCTTGTCAGCCATTCAGTCAGTCCATATTTGATTTCACTTCATCCGCTTATGGGCGGCTTTAGTCAGATTAGCATAAATGCTTTAATCAAGCGTGAAGTGAGAAAATAATGAAGAGTAATATAATTTCAACTCATATGTTCAACATTTTGATACTATCTACTTCAGATGCACTCAAAAATTTATTTCGATTAATCTGAAAAAAATACTAGTAATAAAAGGAATCCTTAAAAGTTATTTGAAATTTTCGATCCTACTATTTTGACTTAATTTCAAAATAATGTGGTTTTATTTTTCTGAATTAATTTTAACGAATATAAAAAATTTTACTGGCATTAATACTACTAAAATATAAAATTTTGTAATAAAAGGAAAAAAAACTAGTTACTTTAAATTTGATAGTCTGGGTTTAAGAATATCCAAAAGCATACCAAATGAAAGTAAATTTAGATTATAAATAAATGTTCAATTCTAAAGCATATCCTTTTCTTTTTATAAATTTTAAGATTAAATTATGTTTTATATTTAGCATTTCATACAATTTCTTAGGAAACGGGTATTTAAAAAATAATTCAAATCATACTAACCCAAATATTATAAAATAAATATTATACTTACATTTTATCTAGTCTTACTTGAAATTAACATTTCATCTAGTCTTATTTGAAGAGTTTCATACTTTATTTAATGTCAATAGTTGAGATATCAGACTAATTTTGTAAATACACTTTTATCAAATCAGAAAAAAAAAATCGTAATTTGAATAACGATTTGAATTGATATTGACCATAACACGTCAAATTAAAATTTTCAATAACTAAAGTAATAAATACGAAACAATTCAAAGGAGAAATACAAAAAAAAATGTACTGCATTTAATAACTTTTTAATCTGCATTTAATATCATATTTTCTAAAAAAAATAACTATTGGTTCACTTACTATGTAATTAGAAAATTATCAATGTGTACCACTTACTGTTGGCTTTTAGACAATAGACGAAGAACATACAAGAGAAAGTGTGTGAACAATTTCTGACTAAAAGGGCTCACTGATTTAGGTGAAAAGTTACAAGATTAGGAGCGCCACAAAAATAAAGATGCTCATATACTGATCACAGTTTATTAATGAGCTATTAGTATAAGGAATTTTATTATTAAAAAATGTTTAAATGCTAAAAAATTGCTTCAGCACTAAAATTTTTAAATACTAAATTCATTTTCTAGGCCATATTCGCTGGCGAAGTTTTAGCTAAAAAGAACCAGGTATTGAAAGTCAATGCTCTAAATATTGAGCCACTTTGATCTAGTTTAAGCTCTTTCAAATAATTGAAATTATCATTCATAGTGAACTACTAGTACTGATAAGGTCAAAAGTTCTAGATATGGTAATAATGTCCTAACCTTCAGGGGCGAAAATGAGGGAAAACGACCTAGACTGAAAGCGAATGACCTGGTAAAGTCTGCTAAGAGAGAAAAAAAAAATGATAATTAATTAGAACATAACGAGTTTTCCAAGGAGAAAGATGCCACAATTGTCTGGTTTAAACTGGACGACATGCCGATGGAATCCTTCGAGGTATACCCTTAGAAAATGGGTCTTGTTGCCTAGAAACAACTGTCATAGAAGTCTAAGGAGAAGCAGAGTTGCTTTAGATGAATATCAGAATGAAGTTCAGTAGATTTTTACGACTTATCTCTGAGATTAAATTAAAAAAATTGTGTCATTACATTATAAAGGCTGTAGCCTTGATTTTAAATGTTGCTTCGAAGATGTTGTTTTAGGGAGATATTCTCATAGAAGTCAGATTACTGTAAAGAAGTTTGGGAATTAATACCCATAAAAATATCTCAGGTTTCCTGTTTATCTATTCAAATAAAAAAAAACAATCTAATGATGTGATATATTTTAAAATTAATTTTTAATTTTTATCTCGAAATCGAAGTTTCAAGCCTCCGACTTTTATAACTATCGGCTATATTAAATTTCTAGAATTTTTTTTTTTATCAGAGTCTGACTGCAACCACTTAAAAAATTTTAATAAAATTGGTAAACATAGGATATTGTAAAAAATAAAATGTAATTGATAAAGTAATATAAAAATATTAAATGGATTCGAGCATCCAATCCGAAATGTTGCAGCATGATAATGCTTTAAGCTTAATAATAGCAGTTCTTTGAACAGCAAATTTAAGCTTGTTTTAAGTTAATAACACAGCACTAACATGAATGCAAAAAAAAAAAAAAAAAAACATAAATAATGTTGCAAAGCGCGAGAGTATGCATTCATTTTTTAAAAACAATGTCAAGCATTATTCTAGAATATAATTAAAAATAATTTTAAGTAATTATAACATTTACAAAAAAATTGTACGAAGTAAAATTAATTTTTTATAACTTTAAAGTGGTATAAAAAAAGAACTTTATGATCAATAATATGATCATGCAATAATATGATCTGAGGTTATGGAGAGAGAACATATATTGATTATATTTTAATTAAAACTTTAAAAAAGGCCATTCACATAATTATTTATTACCCAAAATTAAATGTACATCACGTTTGATACTTCAGGTATTTTATATGGTGTATTAGATTACACGATTTGAAAGATTATTTTCATCATGCACATCACGATTAAGCCAGCTCTTAAACATTATAATTTTAAAGAAACAGATGAAATTTTTCATCAGCGAAAAATTACAAATTTGAACTATTTATGGAACATCGGATTCCTTATATTGTTAATTTCATTGGTAAAAAACAATTTGAATATTTAAACTTCTTGGAATCTATTGCTAAACTTATATAAGAGATTTATGAAAATCCAACGTTAATAACAGAACACTGAACAAATTTAAAAACCATTTTGCCTTCGGTTGCTCGTAATTGTAAAACTTAATTTCATAATTGATAATTTATGTTAAAAGGTATAACAAACAATTTCAACTGTTTATTAAATCATATTAATAGAATTGACAAAATTCCAGAAAACATGTAAACATGTGCAATCAAATCATTTCTATTACTCTTCGTTTGATTTAAATTATTTTTATCACAAGATTTGATTTCTTCATGTTAACGACAATAAAAACAATCAATGAAATTTGGCAAAAAATCTAGAATTCCCCTTCTTAAGAAACAGAATTTTACTTAAAAATGTAGCAATTCCAATAATCTAATTATTTATACAAGTCTTCTTCATCAAGCCATTCAACTAAAAACTGTGCATGCGAAAGTTTTGCTTGATTTTTCAACCGTAAAATTGAAAACTTTTCCTAACACTTTATTTTATTTTCTTCAGCCTCATCTGTTTTGACAATAAAACAGTTGTATTTTGTCTCCTTCTAACTTTTTAAAATTATAATTTTAAAAAATTAGAAGGAGACAAAATTGGATAATAGAAACAATTTTCAAAGTAAAATTTAGTATCCGCCTGAATTCATGTTTATTTTTATAGGCAATTGTTTCGTTAGAGATACGCTGAAAAAAAGTATGTTCAGAAACCCTTTTGTGTATCTGTCAATCTCAAAGAATAATACTCTATAAATTTAGAACTAACTTTTGAAAAGATTAAAGGAGTTTCATGCTTCTAAATTTTGGCTGAAAACTAGAAGAGACATTTTTTTTTCAGAATTAAGAAGAAAGAATCAATTTCTTCAAAGTATCTTGTGTTATCTTGTAGGAAGCTATCATTTTATCACTGTTAGAGAAGGGAAAATTGCCAAGAAAAATTTATTCAGTTTTCTGTTTGTTAATCTCTAAAGCCTATCTTCTCTAAATTATAATAGAACAATATCTTATCTACTATATATTTCTCAAATTTATTTTTTAATGAACGAATAAAGAATATCTCCATTTGTAATTCAATATTTCTCCCTTTTCATGCAGATTATTTTTCCAACTTATTGTTAGTATTTTCTAAAAAAGCTTCTTTGGTTTCAGATGGATTGAACTATAGTTGAAGATTTTGCATAAAGATGTGTGCGTACAATTGATATCTTCTGGCAACAATGGAATAATATCCAATAATCTTAGAATAGGTATTTCATGATATCGATGGTCAGATTAGGAAGTTTAAGGCGAGTCTTATTAATATATATGAACTCATATTTATAAATTTTTTCTTTAATTTGAATTATTCGAAACTTATAAACATTATTTTTAATAATTACTCAAATACATATTCCACGATCATTTTACCCTCTTTTTACTTTAAATTTATCTAAATGATCTCTAAGACAAAGAATGCTAAGATGCTAAAAAATACTATTTTCACCGTTGAAAAAGAATTTTAACTTCCTATTACAAGCTATTTCAATACTTTTCATATAAAAAAATAATTCCAGAAAATAATATATTAATCCAAAAGAAATAATCCATTATATTCATTCCAGAAAATAATATATTAATAATTATTAATCCTTCCGAAAGATGCTTTAATTACAATGAATTTAAGAGTTAACGGTTTCTATATATTCAGTAAAGTAAGTTTCAAAAGTAGTAAAAAAAACTCATTTGAGTAATTAATGTATCTGTATCTTTTAAAACAGAAATCATTTTGCATGAGATGTAGGCCAATATCCTGAAGACGACAGCAAAAGAAAGCATATTTTAGTAATCCATCACGAGTATGAACTAGAATAGCTAGACAAACTAGTTCTAACTGGTTCTGAATTTCAGCATATGAAAGTTCAAATACAAGGAAAAAAGCTTATAGCTAGGGGCAAAATTTAGTGCTTATTAGAATTAGGATATGTTAAAAAGATTGATTGAAGATGGGAATCATACCATATACATGCGAGATTAGGAAAATTTAGAGAACGTTAAACAGTTTCATGTTATCTATACTTATAATAAAGCTCAATGTGTATGTGTGTGTGTGCGTATGTTGGCGCTCTACAGGCCAGACCATTCAACCTACAGCTACCAAATTTGGCACGTGTATACTTTGGAGGCCGGGAATGTGCACCTGGGGGTTATTTATCGAATTTTTAACTAGAATTTTATTTATTTAAAAATTAAGCGAAATTTTGACGTGCTTCTGCTATAACTTCCGAAAATATTACCGCACAAAAAAGAATTTTACATGAAGTTAAAGATCAAAAATTTATCTTTTAAATGATACCAATGTTTTAATCTTAAAATTAAATTTCTGTTTTTAATGAATTTTTAAATAAATATTTTAACTATGTTTTTCAATAATTTTTTTCATAAAAAATTAAAATTAAAATTAAGCACGTTTCGCATTCATGGGAAAAAATTAGCTTTTCTCAAAGTGTTGCCATCACATTGATTAAAGCTCCAATTAAAAATAAATTAAATCTTTTTGGAAATGAAATCTGCAAAAATATAATTTTCGGCACGTGTTTGTAGGAAATGAAACAAATATGAAATATTATTTTTTCTAAAAAATAAAT
>JAPMOR010122875.1:10690-24679 GCA_026543865.1 Argiope aurantia
TGATTGAAAGAGTTATTTTCAGCATAACCATATGAGAAAAAAAGATGGATTTTGCCCATAAACAGAACAAAATAACAGATATGCTGTTGATTACATGTGAAAACAAGTTTTTACATTCTAGTATACGAAATTTAAATAAAGTATTGAAATCGTCAAATAATTCGAATTTGATATTTGATTCCATGTTTTGGACCTCTCTAAGTTCGAAAAACGCATTTATGGCATTATGTCTATCTGTGAACTCAAAAACGCTTTGGCATAAATAATAAAATTTAGTATATTTAGTATATGGAAATTTAGTATATATGTAGATTTTTATGAAATTTAGACCAATCTCCAGTCACAGAAAGCCTGTTTGTCCGGGATTTTCCGAATATAAGTTGCCAGATTATCTACAAAAGCAAGAAAACTAGATAGATAAAATTTGGTATACAGATTTAACATTTAAAGTGTACATATCTTTCAAAATCAGAATCAAATCCGTGCATGGGTTGACAGTCTGTCGGTTTGTAATTTTAAAAGCATGCTATAATTTAATATATCAATGATTTAAATATACGAAATAACTTATTTCTATATAACTTTCTAATATTGTGAATACTTTTAAAGTTCGGTGTTGAATTTTTGATAATTGATTCTTGATTTAAATAAGTTGGAAGAAAACACTTCTAAATCGTAAATTCAGTTTTCGGATATTATTGCTGCATGTCACGGATTAATCGCCAAAAATAATCGCCAAGAATTACACGATAGATTCAGAAGAAATGCTTTATTCATGCCAAAAAATCAATATTTCTTAATTATCGTTCGCTAATGCCCTGAAAGTCATCCGCATTCTTACCTAAGGTCTCAAGTTCTATGCTAGGGGATGGTGCAAATACCTTTATTACCCATTATTACTCATAATTATTATTTATGCAAGAAAGTTTCGGAGAGACCATTTTTACTAGTTGTTAAATATCATAAAAATTTACGAGGCAAAGAAACATATATATGCATATTTCTTTATAAACATATGCAACATGTTGAATTCGTATTATTCGAAAGCAACCCATTCTTTATAATTGTAATCTTCAGATACGTCATTACATTAAAAGAATTCATCATATTCTTTCTTATTTGTTTCAGTTTACTTCTCGTGATTTCTGTTCTAAATGTAAATAAAAGTCATCAAGACTATGTGCGCTTGTTCTGCATGTTTTGTTTTTTAATTATTGGACCGAATTTAGCAAATCTTTGAACATATATTATTTCGATAACAGAAAAATTACTGCCAACTGTCAAAAGATAAATTGTTCATTAAATATTCAATTCATATAAATTTGCAAAATTTTGATGTTTCTATTAGTAACTTCCGTGCAGATTATCCCATCATAAATATTTATACCATACTAAAATTCAAACTTTTTTTTCAATCACACCAATTTCTTTTTATGTATAATTTGACATTCAGTTTTTATTAATACGCTGGGTACCTAGACAAAAAGCAGACTTCTAATTGAAAAAAATCTAATAGGCTTTAATATCAATAAACGATGCTACGTTTCTAACAGATACCTCAGAGTCGTATACAATATCACGGACTAAGAATATATACCATAATTGGCAAATAACTTATCAGTTATTCCAAATTTGATAAATAATTGAATAGATACAGATGTTTTTGAAATAAAAATATCCAGATTCGTTTGCTAGGCAACAGTGAGAATATTTTACTTTTACATTTTGAAATATCAGTTTTACTTTTTAAATATTTTAGTGGCAATATAATTGGTTATAAAATGGTTCTTAAGTATATTTAATTAGATAAAAAAATACTGCAGTTAAAATATCCTTTCTTTTTGTTAACTAAGTCTTCTATGAAAAATAAAAAAATAATATTGTAATTGAGAAAATTATAAAATTTAGATTAGAAAATTAGCTATCGGCAGTTTTTAAAAATCGTTTGCTTCAACTGATATTCACATTTTAATTTTAATAAATGTTTCAGACGATAAACAGACTTTGTGCTTTATTATATTTTAACCAAAAGCAGTTCTTGTATTAAAGAATATCACAAACAAAATAATTTAGTCCCAAGTAACATTGGCTATATAAGCTAGTTCTTTATATAATACAATATAGCTGGAATAATTTTCAGTTGCTTGAAGCATATTCTTAACATAAAATTAAAATCATACACTGATATAACACAGATTTGTAAAAATTTCGAAATAAAATGAGAAGGAAGATGGATTTTAAAACTTTTATTTCACTCTGGGGCAATAAACTTATAATTAAATTTAAAATACCAGCACAGGTAAATTAAATTTTTATCTATAATCATTAGGGAATAAAACTGAAAAATAAAGTGGAACTTGTCTTTCTAGATCACACATTAACATTATCGAATATCTTCGCATTTTATATTATCCAACAGTTTCGGAATACTTTAAAATTGCAAATTCGCTCCATGCAATAAGATTTTTTTTTTTGTATTTAGATGTTCGCTATAATGAATAAAATCCAGAATGTATTTTGGATCTTTTTTCTTCGAATAATTTAACTCCAAAATTTGATACAAGTTCACAATTGTAATATAAATACCACATTACAAATTTAATAATCGCGCTCATTTTCAGTGCAAATAAAAGTCAACAGACATTCAATGCATTGATGGATTTTTTCCAAAATCGTGTACAGATATTGAATCCTGTTAATGAAGTTATTTATCCAAATTTATGCACTTTGGTCTTAGAGACTTAATGTGCTCAAAAGCACTTGGGCGTTGAGACAGATTTTCCTTTGATGAATTTCGTATAAGATTATGTATATAATTGCATTATTGCTTTCTGATATACTAAGAGAATATATTTTGAATGTCAAAGAATTATACTCGAAAGTTTGATGAATTTTCAAACTTACACCTTCCTAAGCCAAAAAAAACCACATTTTCTCTTGGTAAAGATGTGACTTTTGGTAAGTGGTCTTTAAAAAATTCATTCACAAGAAATTCGTCTGCCTGTCTGTCAGAAACGGTAACTAGGAATGAAAGAAACGAAACGTAAAGAGTTAGAGAAGATTCGAGACACAGTTTTAACATCTAGGATGTAGATACATATCAAATTTTAAACCAAATCCGTCAAGGAAGTGGCCTCTTGAGGATATTCACATTTTCCAGCATGTAAACTTCCTCCACTACCCTCCTAATTACTCAAAAGTTCAAGGACTTTGATAAATTAAACTTGGTATAATCGTAATTCTGTGTCAAATTTTAGACGAATCGAAAAAACATGATCGTTTTTCTCTCAATATATTACAAATTTCAAAACGCTTATTGTAGAATTCTAAAAATAAAAATTCATTACTTGTGATGTTCAGCCCTTGATTAAAGTCCCCAAAGTCCCCATTAAAAGGGAGGGGTGATATTTTTTTTTATCTGAAAATATGCTAGAAAAATTATTTATCAATACGATAATCTGCTTCGTTATCGTGTTGACTAATACACAGATGCAATTTCGGTTTTCATTTTTTTTTTACCCTTCTTATTTGGATTAATTAAACTGTATCAAAATTTTGGACTAGAGTTTCTTTGTCGTAGCAATAATTTCTTCTTGTATGAGAGAAAGTAAAACAATGTTTATATGTACATTTGTACACTTCTTTTGTTTCTAGTTATTTGCTGTACGGAAAGAACCTACTCCTTGCAAAGGCCAAGGAGACGAGTCAGAAAACTCTATCATATCCACGCCAGATTCCGTTTCTCATTTTAAAAATATAGATGACAGCATTTCTGGGAACATTTCGGACACGCTGGATGGAAACCAGATACATTTGGAAGAGAGTCCTCAGTTGACATATACGACTCTAGTACCGAAGCAAGAAAAGATCGACGATGTGGTATGCCTTTTAATTCTCAATTGCATATATAAGATTGGGAATGTTGCATTCTTTGAAATAGAATGAGTGACGATGTTATTGATTATCAAATTTAAAGGTATACAATTCGGTATTTCAATAAATCGGCAACGCAGATAATATCGCATGAAATGCTTGTCAGGTCTTTTATATTGCCGTTATGTGAATCACATGCTATATATTTTGGTGATTACAATCGCCAAATTGGCGAAATATTTTCTTGGTGCTTTTTTGGTCGCCGTTAGTAGCAACAAGCAGCAATTTAAATATGCATAAGTAGCAATGTTTTCTAGAATATAAAACATCTAGATTTATTTCAACTGAACATTTCAGTACACTTAATTAAAAGAATTAATCTATTTCAACCGATTATGAGCTGAAAAGTTTGACATTAAGTATTCTACATGATACGTTAAATCTAGAAAAAGTTTTGATCCAACGTGTAAGTCAAATGATTCATTAGTTAAAAAAATTATTTCTGCTATATGATGTGATGATTCAATTTAAGTTGAGTTAGCATTTAATAAATTGAGATGGTCAGTTTATAGCGTAAAAATAATTTTTCTACTGTTGCTGCCACGATGGTGCTATTGTTTTCAGTTGCTTTACAAATCCGATTTTCTTAACATTTAAAAAAAAATTACCAAAAGTTCCGGTTAAACGAGAAATTCCTTCTTAAGGATTAACATACGAAACACGATTATTACAATTTAATCAGATTTAAATCGCAATTTGATGAGTGTTTTAAGTAATATATGACACCTATAATTAATAAAAATAAATCCTTTCATGATTTGATTTACTAAACAGAAAGAGATCTTCGCATTATGCAGTCAACGATCGTTTAAGTTATATGAATTGTAACATAGTTATTTGAACGATAGTAAAATTTTGAAACACTCTTGTATCTTATAAAAATGTTTTCTTTTAAAAATTTTGTTAATATGTCACATTTTTTTAATGTTTTTCTAAAATTAATTTTGATACATAACAAACAATATAATTCATTTAATACAATATAGTAAGTACATCTTTTTAGCTAAATTATCCAAAACCATTTGTATTTTTACTATTATTACAGAAAAAACTAATAAGGTTTTCAATTATATATAAAAAAATATTCGCAATAATTTTATAATATATGCTCTAAAAACCAGCAATCGCGCACTAAAAAATTTATATACTATTGTTTTGAAAATTCTTTATTCTAATTTCATACAAAACTTATCAGAACTTTTTTGTAATTTTTGGCCAATGAAAACTTTTACTACCTCAGACCTCAGTCTCTTACGCCTTGCCTCAGAACTCGTTCTTTCAAATTCCACAAGCTCAGCTGACTCCTATTTCAAGTAAGCCCACGAGATTCGTAAAGCCACGTCAGAGGATGCAACTGCTTCACGGAAACCCCCCTTACCCGGCCTGTTCTCCCATCCCTCATGCCACGAGAGGTCATAGGCAACGGAGGCCCAAGCAAGTATGGTACCAGTACAGAGTAAGTAAAAAAGAAACTACCGACAATTATATAAGCTAAAAAGATGGCGACTCATTTGATACCTCAATAGCAGTCTATTTACTTTAGCTTTTTAAAAGCAACTTGTTCTTTTCACTCCCTCATATATTCAGTGTAAAAAGAGAAGGCATTGCAATCGTCTAAAAATTCGAATTCGGGATGTGGACGACTATAAGATGAATTGGAGTGTAACACATAAAATGACAGAGGAATGCATTTGGTTCCAAAGTGTAATATCATTCCTTACTGTAATCTGCAAAATCTCATGCTTTTAATGCTAATAAATAAGATTTTGTGCAGTGAAAAATTTTCCTTTTTTTTCCCTGTATCTTTTATATAAATATAATTAAACTGGACAATTATTAAAACATTTATTAAGAAAAAGCATCCAGTAGCTTCCTTTGATATTGGCATTAAAAAAAGCTTCATTAATAAAATGAATAATGAAAAAAAATTCTATTAGTTCATTCCTCAATACAATGCTGAAGTAAAACATCTTCACCCTGTTTCAGCAACCAGTGCTCCAATCCACTCCAACATCGATGTCCAGCGCCAGCAGCAGCCTCAGTCCAGCGGAAACTACAAGGAACTCATCGATTAGTAGCAGCGATGAGAACCAAGTATCTTTGGAATACCCGAGGTAATTGCAGAGCGTCTTTCCGAATGGATACTTTTGAGCAGCGGGCCATCGGGTGGCAGAACAGTGGACTTAATAGCGCGTGTTAGGAGTTCTTCCACTGATATTGTTTTAGAGGACATCCTTTCAAGATTCGTTCATGTCTAGTGTCTTTTACTGAAGTGACGTAAAATGCAGGATTTGATTTGGCTTCGGATATTATGCCTCGAGTGTCTCATTTTAGCTTTATCGTAAATAATGTATAAACAGAACGTATTGTCAGCATTGTTTGGGAGGTACTATTCCGCAGGGTGTGAATTTTAAATGAGCCTATTTCTAGAATTCTTTATTAAGTCCTGACCTTTATTCCTTTAGATGCTTTTCTTTTGTTTCCTTTTGCCGTTTTAATTAGCACTGTATTATTTTAATTAATACTTGTGAAGTTATTCTTACTGTGACTAGTTCAATCCTCATTTGCTATTCCACTATAAGAATAATCGATGTTAGATAAAATGTAAGCATGTGCTCTTGCGTTTTTCATTTTATCTTTTTTGAGGGAAGGGAGAGGGATTCAATGCCTTCTGGCACATGCGCATAGAAGCGTAGGATTTCTGTACAGTATTAATGTCGTCAAAATAATCATCATGGACATTTTGATTAATTTCCCTGTTTCCGACCTCCCTGTATCAAAAGAAAGGGACAAAGTTTGGTTATGCAAATTTGTCAGTTATTATTCCAAAAGGAAATTTGGGCGTATAAAAACTTTAAAAAGAAGTGTTAAAATTGGGTAAGGGTGGGCAGCATTTGAATTGGTATCTTTGAGAGAGGGGGGAGGGAGGGTGAGAGAGATCATAGATCTTTGAAGGTATATAATTCGAAAATTTTCAAACCTTGTACCACATTATTTAAAAACTGCGATTTTGGTTATAAGCTAATTTCTTACCCAAACAAAATTACCAGCATTAAAGATTTAAAGAAAGTTAAGGAAAGCGAATGTACGAAAACAAAAGCTTAACAATATTCTTAGACCCGCTAACGATGCAAGCTACACTTATTGTTATGCATCTTTAAAATACATGTAAGTTACAGTCACAGAGAAACTAGACAAGTGTCAGAGAAGAATTAGTCTCAAGGGACCTTCTAAGATTTGAAAAAAGACCTCATCATTTAAATTGCACGTTTATATATGGAAAGAATATCTTATACTCGACTTTTCTCGAGTTACTAAATTAAAAACATTTTTTGCGAGAGCGCGCGCGTAGGTGTGTGCATGTAATAACTTCTAATTAATCTCAGTTCTAAAGATAATTTTCTAACAACTCGAATTCCAGCTTCTCTGCCTCTTTAACTTTTGAATTGTGCAAGTTGGTATTTTTTGCTACGGAACCAAAATGCTGTGATTTTCAAAAATTATAAAAAGAGCTCAAAAAGAAAGCGCTTTTTCTTTCTTGCTTTTTACTTTCCTATTCTGTGCGCTACAATGTGCTAAGAAATCTTGATAAAGATCGAAATTGGATTATTCCCTTGAAATTATGATGGATAAAAATAGCTCAAGAACCTCAAGGTTGTTTATTCAAATCATTTTTATATTAATATTTTTGTGATAATATTTACTAAAATTATACACCAATCTCGTTTAAATATTATTAACCACTTTATTAAACTTGTTAATTAATTATTATTAATAGATAGACATGACCACCCTCTTTAGTTGTTTATAGCAAATTTGGTAACTATAAGTGAAACAATATTCTTTTTTGAGAGGTAACAAATGCATACATGTAAATATTCATTCTAATTTAAAATGAGAAACTTTTAGGAAGTTTAACAGTTATTAACATCTTAAATTTAAAAAAACTTTTCAGTTATTATTTGATAAATATACATTCTTAGTGAAAAAGTTTGTTTAATTAACTCGTAGATTCAATCCATATATAAACTTAATTTTTTTAAATGATATTAAGCGTTAGATTTGAGTTGGGTTTCTCGCAAACGCATTTAAGATTCATTCATTGGCGAAATTGGGTCAACTGCAATCAATAATTCCCAGACAGTAAATTAAAATAACTTAACTATTCAAACTGAAATGAGTACTTTAATCCGAAAGTTACACATGCAACGTACACACAATAAATTAAAAATGGTAATTTGAGTACATTCAAGAATTTAGGAAACGCGTTTCTAACTTAATTTATTTAAAAACGATGTAATCATTAAATTACAAAATCAGTTGAATTGTTTCATTTTGAATAATTTATCAGTAAAAACTTCACCTAACTTATGCAAGCAGTTAAATTTCTAACAATATTACTTGACTTTTATGGAACACTGACTGAATATTAATTGTAGCTGTATACTAATACCAAAAATAACCTCTCAATTTCAAAAGTGCATACGGAAAAGAGAAATTCAATCTACGCAAGCAAGTGCTCCAGAGATGCAGATTGTAATTGAATTGTGATAAATGTTCCAGCAATCAATTATTTAAGGCAAAGCTCCATTAAATACTCTCAGGAGAGAGTACAATTAAATTACCTTAATTTGAATCCATTAGGAAACCTCACAGCTCTTATTTCATTTTCTCCATAAAACTTGTTCGCAATTTTCTTATTGAACGTGGAAACCATCCATTAAATTCTAATCCGATTTTGAATTAATCTAAAATAGACTGCAAGTGTATTTTCACACTTAAAGATGGGATTCCTTTTGGTTTTATAAAATTAAAAGTGTTCAATTGTTTAATATCTGAATCTTAGTGAGATTGTTTTGCAAAGTATCATATTATTTCTTACAATATAAATGGTTCGTAATATTTATGATTATGTAAAATACTTTTTGTGCAATTAAGTAATTTGGCAAGAATCAGAAACATTTAAATAAGAAATTTATTTGAAATTGAAAAAAAAGAAAGAATATAAAATAATTTAATGTATTTTTAAATGTATACATGAGATAGTTCAAGACATATTTTAAGCTGCATATTTCAATGCAATTTAAAATAAATTATTCTTCACACTCGAATTTTTTTCCCTTGCGCTGTTTTAGATGACGCATTCGTTAATAATCTTTTATTTCGATTATAAAAAAGTATTTACAGAATTGTAAAAAAAAAAAAAATAAAGATAACGCTTTCATGAAAAAAAATCAACTCAATTATTATTTTTTTTTTCATTTTTCCCCCTTCTTGAAGCAATAAAGTGGAAAACTTGTATTTTATAAATAATTTTATTACTATTTTTTGAAAGCAGAGTAAATGACAGAATTCAATTAATTTAATAGATTTGCTTATTTCTATATAATTAAAACAGATGAAATAAGCATATATTTAATAAATTTCAATTTTCAATGATATACAACATTCATGTGTTTTCATTCAAAACCAAAATCTGTTTTAAAAATCAACCCCTGTATGTGGAAAATTTATTATTTAATTATTCGAACTTTTTTGTCATTTGAAAGCTCCTTTTCAACCGACGGTTTTTTTCGTTTCGGTATTTTCAAAAAGAACAAGAAAAAAATTATGGAATAGAATAGGAGAGACGAGGAAATTCTATAATCAGACTTTCTATTCTCCATAGACCTCTCTTTCTTAAAATTACCAATAAATTGAAATTTCTTTTACAAATAATATTTTCAATTTAAGTATTGCGCAAACAAATGTATTGATAATCTCAAACCAACAGTCAAAACATAATTGATTTTGCAGACGATATTTTTTCTTTTATGAAAACATGATTGAATCTTAATTTTTAAATCATAGCTCTAAGCGGAAATAGATCTTATAAGAAATACTTTTCACACTACAAGATAATAATAATAATAACAATTTAACGAATATCTAATTAACTGATAAAAAAAGAATTCAATTATTGATTTTATTTTTGGCAATACAGATATTTCCATACATATAATTCTTTTAAGATTTTTCAAAATAAAAATTGCAATTATTTGTGCAGATGGTATTTCCAATCCTTTATTGAGCAATTTAGATAGCTGCTGATAATTTCAAACCGCTATTCGAAAAATAATTCACAGACGATATATTTCGCTTATTCCAGCATTACGATATATTTCGCTTATTCCATCATTACGATATATTTCGCTTATTCCAGCATTACGATATATTTCGCTTATTCCATCATTACGATATATTTCGCTTATTCCATCATTACGATATATTTCGCTTATTCCATCATTACGATATATTTCGCTTATTCCAGCATTAGACTCAAACCCAAACGATATTTTTCATAACGATATTATGTCTAATATTTAATAATCTAGCAATAAAGAGATAAGTGAGTATTTTAGTTTTTTCCATAAATTTCTCGTCGCATTATTCCTCGATTTTTTATTCTATTAGAGTCCCAAATAACACTCCAAATTCAGAGGAAGAAAGTTTGGGAAGTAAACAGAAGATGTTGGATCTCCAGCAATGGATCCCACAGATTCATTCCAGCATAGAAAACTATGTGCAAATGGATCCGAGGGAAAGCCACAACGAAAAGGAACGGAAAAGAAGGTCAGCAGTGATTAAATAAATGATCATCTTTCCGAGACCCTACTTCCAATTTTCTTTCCTAGCCTCGTCTGCCATCGATCTCGGGAATTTTGTAACACTTCAGAGATTCCATTAGAATTACAGTTACAGTTAAAATATTCTAGATCGTAAATTTCCCGATGTGCCATCAAATAATTCAAGATGGGTGCCTTAAATTATTCACACACATTTAACTAAGTAAATATGACTTCAGTAAAGTTAGAAAGTGAATAATTTTAACTAATGCTGAATTTCCAAAGATCCAGTTGCGAGTTCACGATAAATGGGGCTAATGGATAGTATAATTTCGTCCCAGGTTGGAAGTGAATTTTATTTATAAATGCTCAAGTGCGCCTTTAAATAGAATATAAAGGAAGTAATGTTGAAATATAATTTATGTAGCTGTAGTTGATAATATGTCATCATATAACTCATAGTATTTTCGAATATGTTTGGATAAGGATCTTATTAAAAGTATTCATAACTCCCTATAAGTATTTTTCGTTTAACTGATTTTAAAAAAAATCAAAACAGTTTTCTGATACTCTATTTCTTGTCAATGTCTAATAAATCTCGTTTTTGCTTTTTTAATTTATAATGTAAATTTGAGAATTAATTTTTCTACAAAAAAGTATCTTTTCCCCAAATGGTTAAAGCTAAATTTATATAAATAAGCAAAAATTGCACAGAGTATCATTTCTAATCTAAAGTATTTGCTAATTTTTAAATGTTTAAAAACAAACATATAACTAGGAAAATGCTTTAAATGCCTCAAAGAATTATATTTTATTATATATTAACCATTATGTATATATATGGAGGGAAAATTATAAATTTTTAATTCTTACATAATCTTATAGTTCTATTAATTACATTCAGTAAAAAAAAATTTGACGTTATAATATTTTTTCTTTTTCCTATACGTAATATACAAAAAGTACAGTAATCTCCAAAGACTCGAACTCGAGATGTTGAAAAATCTCCAGCTTTTAAACCTCGCTGAGTTCTAGAAACACATTTTCGGAAAATGTCCGTCTGTCTGTGGCTAAGATGACTTAATAACACTTTGAGCCAGACGGATAAAATTTGGTATAAAGTATTCATACCAAATTTGTAGATTTCTAGCAAATTTTGATCAAATTCCTCTCGGAGGAATTCTGTCTGTCCAACTGTCCGAATTTAATTTAACACAACAACTACAAAACGAAGAGAACTAGATACATAAAAATCGATACACAGAATTAACATCTATAGTCTAGATACCTTTCGTGGGATTAACCTTCTGTTATATCAAAATTATTATGATATTTTAGGATTACAATTATAGTTCTATGGCAAATTTTTATTTCAATCGATTGGAGAAAATGCATATTAAACACAAATTCGATTATTTTTTGAATACTGTGAACAACATGCCAGGGATCAATACGTTTGGCTCAGCATAGCCCTGTCTGGCTTTTGCGCCATTAAAATCCAACAAACCTACCAGCCAAGGATCAATCGCCAAATAACTAGCCAGGAATTATACGATAGATTCAATTAAAATGCTAACTATTGCACGCCAATGCAATACAAGACGTTCTTCAAGGCATGCTTTCATTAGAGTGTATGCGAGAAAGTTTTGAGGGGCCCTCCCGCTGGTTTAAGAACTTTCTTCTTTACTGCGACTATAACTAGATGAGTTATAAAGATTTGAATATAACTACTTTAGAAGAATATAATTAATTAATGGCAGCCTTGAAGAAGGTCCGCTAATCAATATGGGTGGCAATCATAGATTGGTTTACGATTTAAAAAATTCAAAACCACATAATGCTGCCAAACAACGGAATTTTTTTGCCTAAATAATATAAAATTTGATTAAATTATATACAACTTTTTTTTGTTTTTAATGTACTTTACCAATTGTCATTTATTACTATATGCACCTTTTTTATGTATTTCATGGACGTATATAAGTTCAATAAATTGCATAACATAAATCCTTTTAATAATGCACTTCGCGAAAATTGTTGGAATGGCGTAAGGTTTAGGAGAATGCATAGGATCTCAATTATAACTTTCATAATCTGGGTATAGTTCAAACAAATATCTTAAATACTTTCCACTTTTTTTAAACAAAATGGCAACTCGGAAAATGTAATGAAATAAAATACATATAAAAACCATATCCTACTTAATCCTTGAGTTAAGGATTTAAATAAGTATCTAAAAAATACATGCACAATTATTTTATCAAGGTTTTAATCGGAAGCAATTTTTTTTATTATTTTTTTCAAATTGTTAATATTTTATTAAATTCAAAAATTTTTATTGCGAATTTAATAAGCTAATTAACATCTAACAGTAAGACATTTGAAATACAATTAACCTAAAAGGTTGAAATGTTAACAAAAAGAACTTGTTTTGCTTGACAAACATATCGATGATGAATGTAATTACTATCAAGATCATAATATTTTATTTTTAATTAAACATGTGAATTAAAAATTCAAACTAAAAACATTCAACACCTGCTTCTGCCAGTAAGTAAGTGAAAACAAAGATCCTTAATTATCAGAAAAAGTTTTGTCAAATCAAATTTCCACTTCAGAAAGCTGATTTCAAAAGATGAGATAAAAATTCGATCTTTTTTTGTTGGAAAGAAATTCATGGTGATTGCTTAATTAACATCAAAAGAAATTCATTTTTTTTTCTAAATTCTTTTAAGTTTAATCGAATGTGGCATTCTCGAGACTTGGAAAATTCAGACGATTTTTTTTTACCCGATAAATAATATCTAACATTAGTTACAGAACAATGTGAAGCTTTTCTTTTTCTTTTGTGAATGCTTCGACGAAAATTGTTTTCCTTTTATTTTTGTATGAGTCGTCAAAGAATAGGATGGCAGATGAAAAAATGTTTTTCCGTTTCCTTTGATTTTAGTTCATTTCAAGTGTCAAGTGGGTCATAAGATGCCATTTTTTTCTCTGAAAAGTTTTAGATTACCGTAATTTGCTGAAATTAGTAGTCCGATTTCTTCACGTCTCAAATTATTGAAAGAAATGAGATTACTTTTATTCAGCTGAGACGGAACTATAAATTCCAAGAGGGCAACAGTCGTATATTTCAAGTGCCTTACGAACAAAATTGAATGAGAGTGCATCCGCATTTTTGAATCAATTTAGGTTGGAATTTTTATAGGTGGATAGATCAGTTCAGATCATTTCCAAGGATGTACGCAAACATTCAAAATTCAGCGTTACGTCCTGTACGCGTAAATTTAATTTTCATGATCTCAGATTCATGAAGTTCTATGCCAGTTTATATAATTAATTCAATTGGAATTAGTAAGTAATATGAAGAGGAAAGAGGTCACACGTATATCGAAACAAAAGATTTTGCTCAACGTGTTGATCACACAATTCGGAAGAAACAGAGTATGTT
>JAPMOR010122881.1:0-40914 GCA_026543865.1 Argiope aurantia
TACTTTCAGAGGTGGTTTTGTTTAAAATTTTTAATACAAGTGGCACAGATCCTAAATTATCGTCACTTTTCTTATTCTTTAATGACTAGTGATATAATTTGCAGAATTTCAGATTGTCTGACATAGTGTGAAGGATC
This sequence comes from Argiope aurantia, assembly GCA_026543865.1. Lineage (NCBI taxonomy): Eukaryota > Metazoa > Arthropoda > Arachnida > Araneae > Araneidae > Argiope > Argiope aurantia. The sequence goes on from JAPMOR010122881.1 coordinate 138, forward strand.
AGCGAGCGAGAAATTAATAAAAAGGAATAATAAACGCTTAGTTAAAGTTGTTGTGGTGAATCATCGGCTCTCTTTCAACTTTTCATCCACAGCATGAATTACTTTATTCATTGCACAAAGCAAGATATTGACACATTCTTCAACACGACACATTGTCCCATCCGCCGTAGGACTGCTGTAAATATCTCCCGAGCATTTAATGCACTCATGATATTTACAACATAAATTTCATGTTTAATGTACGTAGTAGACGCATTCTGGGTATTCAAAAATTATATGAATGAATCACTTTACATGGGCTGTGGTATCCATTCTGAACCGCTGTATCGCAACCTTTTACTGAATATTTGTATTCTTCTCTAATTGTTATGTCAATGCATTACAGATTGTTATGTCAATGCATTACAGATTGTTATGTCAATGCATTACAGATAAATTGACAAGCCAGCCAGAATACTCTTATGACTACAAGCTCAGCTGCAGTGTAATTTGTTCAGTGGACAATTTTCTTTATATAATTTAGATATCATATGTCATTCTTTTAAATTCTATTAGCTACCAATCATTATTTGAAAACTGATAATAAAAGTTACGACATAATTTTAAAAAATGACTCTTTTTAAATTAAAATTATAAATAAAATAGACAAAATTGCGAGAGAATCCCAATGTAGACATTGCATCCTTTGACTGAACACTTTCCTAAAGGTGAATTATCATTTTACTCTATTATCAAGTATATCTGATAAGTTTTTCTTCATTTTATTTGATTTTTGATTTGTCTCTTTATCTGAATTATATTAGCCCATTTTCAGCTATTTATTTGATACGCTTCGTTGTTTATTACATTTTTTTTTGTATTAGTGTTTTTAGCATTCAATTTAGGATTCCTTATTTGTTGAAAACTGTTGTTTACCACTGTCCAGATAGTGAGCGTGTCGGAATGGTTTCCTTGTCATTATTTATCTCCTGCAAACATTAGATTAGTTGTTGTTACTGAAATTTTCAAAAAAAAATATTGTTTCACTAGGAATTTAATTTTGAAGAGAGAATTAAATACTACAGGGAATTTCAAAATTCTCTTACAGCTATACAAACAACGCTACAAATTTTTTGTGATCTTACCATTCCAAAAATCTATTGATTTAAGCAATAAATTGAGCTCTCGATTCTCATCTGAATACAGAAGGGGATAAATTAGATTATGAAGTTTCCAGATTGTTGAAATTCTTATTAAGCTTGATAAAAACAAATACAATTTTATGAACAATGACAAAATCGATTAAGATTTATTGAAACATATCGCGTCTTAATTTTCCTGCAAAAAAATAAAGAAAGAAATACATTTTTTATGCATTTATCCTTTGGAGTAGTCACTTCATTCATAAATATCGTCCCCTAGAAAGCTTGACAAACAATGCCCGGATTAGAATTCAAGATGTTTGTTTGTTTAAAATCTGAGTCAATAAGATGGCCTAAGCTGTTAAAGAATTTCAAATGAATCAGTGTTTCCTGAAACATATAGAACTTTTACTAACGTTGATTTGTTTCTGCTAGTAACAATTTGACACAGTTTTGATTTGTGAAATATAATTAAATCAAATTGAACTCTTAAATTTCGTGATTTCTTTACTATAAATTTTATAACATTCATGAATACGTTTATTTCCTTTAGAGTTTTGTACCCACCAAAATATTTGCTGTACTAAACTTCTTATGAAAACAATCTTGCTTCAAAATCGTTCAACTTTTTCCTCTATAGATTGAGCATAAAAATACCACCGCTGTTCCAGCTTAATTATTATGCTTAACTAATAACCTCATGTTTTAACCTTCAAAACTTTTCTGCTAAACAATATAATGTCTCTCTTAAACTTTTTTTCTTTCAACTCGGAAATTAAAAGGAGAAACGAAGAAACAAAAGATAAAAATTTCAGCTACCACATTGTGTCAAATAACCTACCTCCAGCCCCGCCCCCGTCCAAAAAGACGAATGAAGTGTCTCGCTAAAGTGGCAAAAAGAAATCCTTTCGCTCCACTATTATGTATTCCTGATACCAGAAAATCCCTTTTCTTCGCTCCTTGCCTTGTTTTTCCCCATCTTAGGTACTCTATCCACTTTTTATATATCCACCTGAGTAGCTGTGGTGCTGATTTCTCTTTTTGTGGTAATACCCTACGGACTTCTTCCAATGTCGCGAGTTTGATGGATTGTCGTTAACGACTGTCGAGTTCAAATCGTTAATCATTCCTCATGTATGGCCAATGAACGCTGGCGACATTAGAGACGTCAAAAAACCCATTTGAGTGATTATATCGGAAGTTTACTCGAAGAAAAAAAGAAGAGAGAATAAAGTTTTAAACACCTGCTTTTGTTCATTCGCTTTCATTATTTATTGCAGGCATTGGAATGTTTAGTTTATTTAAATGTGTTTGAGTTTCTTAACTAGTATTTATATATTTTTGTGCTGTATTGTTCAGAAGTATCATTAATACTGTTACAAGACTTCTTGAATGTGTTTTTGCATTTTTGTTTTGTTTTGTATGTCTCGCTATTTACTGTAAGATATGCATTGCTAGTATTAATTCTGTGCGATTAAGTTTACCATTATAGAGCGTGGACTTTTTTAAAGCTTAATTATTCATATTTCATTTCTGGAAGCCTTCTGACTTTTTTTGTACTCATTAAAAAAAATCAAATTGATTCATAACTATTAAGTAATTCGGATATTCATTTCTTTAATAATAAATGTCTTTAATAATAAAATAATCAATAAGAAATGAAGATTTTTTTTGAAATTATAAATTGTTTAATATGAATAATGATTATTTATTTCATGTAATTATCTGTATCTATTTAAAAAAATTACTGCGTTTTAATACATGTAATATATTAAGAAGAAAAAAAGAGCATGAAACCTCAGATGTCACCTAAATATAAAAATGAATGTTTTACGTCTAATTGAAACCATCCACTTATTTTGTTCGTTTTATTTCTAAAAGATACTCAAAAATATATTTTAGAATTGAATTTTAAGAATGGTATTGCAAATTAGATAAGTCCTTCTGGTATTTAACACTTGCCTTCTGAAAATTTGGAGAAAAAAAACACAATTATTTTTTTTTCGAATATTTATATTTATTTTTTCTTCCGTAAAATTAGTCAGTTTATTACATTTTCAACTTATTTAATTTTATTTTAAAAATTAAAATCCTTGACAAAAATTTATTTACCAAGCTAATTTTGTAGCAGCTCATATTTTAAAATATTCATTTTTGTTTTATTCTATATCAGAGCATAAAGAGCATCTGAGGGGCTGGAGTGCTTTTAGAAGAATTTAGACACAAAACTAATATTTACTTAGATCTAATTATAAATGAAAACTTCACAAATTCTAAAGACAAGATAATATGAAGTCAAATTATAGCGCATAATTAACACATCAGTAGTAGCTTTGCATAATTTTGAGCCATTGATAGATGGCAAAAAACATCTGAAGAAATTTATAGACGCCCGGCCTGGTCGGACATAAATTACACAAAAGCTTAAAAGTATTGCCGCATTGAAAAGAATCAGTCGACTCTTCATGGCCGAATGGTCATAGAACTGATCTCATAATCAAGGGATTGTGAGTTCGAATCCCACGATTCACAGTTTGTGTAAATATTTAATTCCTTGATTTTATGTTTCCCTTTATGTCATGTTCCAGAAGATATTGGACATTTCTTTAGTTTACCTGACAAGTGTTCTGGACTTTTCGTATTGTCTCCAGAAAAGTATTCTGGAACTTTCCCTGCTAGTATAAAAGCAGAAGATCTATCTGTCACTGTGTTCTGAGTTCAGTTAATAAATTGGTTTAGCTCTACTTATTGTGTGTGCCGTTGAGTTCTATACTAAAGTATCTATATGATAATATGATAAATTCTCAATAGAAAGGTGTCTTGAATCTCAACTTTCCAATAAAAAGTTATTACCATTGCCCGTGGCAACTTAATAATATACAACACTTGGTCTAGTTCAGTTTCATTCAATTTTGAAGTTCAATTACAAATATTTGAGACAGACCTGGTAATTTTGACCCGGGATGAAATGAAACGTGCATCAGTAGAATTGTATTCTCTTCCCAAACACTTCCACATCAATGGGAAAAGGTTTGACTCTTGACGGTAGGTTTAATATGCATCAAGCTTGGATATATATCGAACCTTTATTAATCTTTAATCATTCATATTTGGATTTCTTTGGTCCATGCATATGTCTAATTAAATTTCATGCCTGGGACGGATTCTCAGGCCCTGATACATAATAAATTTCATGCCTGGGACGGATTCTCAGGCCCAGATATATGATTAATCTTTGAAAATTATACTTAATTGTAATTCTCTGGCACGAGCTGATAAGTAATTCGAGCTAATAAGTAACTTCTGGGCTTCTGTAATTCTCTGGTTGAGCCTGATGTCATGAAACTAACGTGGATAGTTAATGTTACATGCATGTATAAAATTGTTGAATTTTTATTTCATAACTCTTTGAAATCTACCAAAACTATATGATACTGTATGTGGATGTGTTTGGAAAAAAAATTTTTTTTGGATAATAAGTAAATTATTTTATGAAAAATAATCTTTCAAGTATGAAGCGTAGACGTGACGATTTTGTTAGCTACTTTTAATACTCTAGTTGTATGGATCTTACTTCAAAAATTAGTGAATTAGCTTTATGTTTACCCATAAAAGATGAAATTTGATAAAGTACCACCAAACGCTTATAGACAGAAGGAAACTTAAAAAAAAAGAATTAAAATCAAATTATGAAATATTCTTAATCTAATGTCAATATATTTGAAATTTTTATATCCTATTGGCTCTCTTTACACTCAGGTTTTACACAATATGCAGTTTAAAATCTCCTATTTACTAATTGTCTGTGACAATGAACTGTTTCTCCTAAGATAATAGTTATATTTAAATTCGATTAAATTGCTCAGCTATAATGCCATGTCCATCAAACCATAAAATTGGTACTTATTAACATTGTGTTATTTTAACTGTCTTGCATATCTTGAGTTAATTGTGTATAGGAACCTTTTTAATAGTAGCCAGTATTATAAAATTATAGAGCGATTAAAATGTCCAATTCATCTGTCTTCTAGCTTACGCGTTATTGTAAATTCACTTTATTTGATTTTGTAGCGGTTACAATTACTGCCTTCTCCTTTCTTCATAGGTGGCGCTACTAGAGCCACCTATCAAGAGCCATGTTTTCCCATGATTCCTCATTCTTGTCTCTTGTGTTGTCCTTGCTTGCCGTGTGTATTTGTTCTATGCCTTGTTCTTCAATATGCTTGTGTTAAATGTTTGTGCCGTGGAACTTAACCCGCTAATAAAAAGTAGTTCCTGAAACTGAACTCATTCTTTCATCCATGGCATAACACATAATAAAGAGTCTCGTGCCTCTACAATTTATAATATTATATATATATATTCAATCGTATCCTTTTTATAGATTTCTACAATAGAAGAAAATGAAGTGATCAGATATCTGATGAAACGATAAAAACATTTCAGGACAACAATGCAATCTAATACTGGAAAACAAGCACAAAATTGACAAATTGCTAAACTGCAGAAAACAATTGCGCGATTTCCGTATTGGTATCATTAAAAAACGGTTATTTTTTTATTTTGAAAGGGTCTGAAGTTCTTTTTATGTAACAATGTTTTCTGAAAATATCGCAATAAAACTCCAAAAGTTTGGTAAATTTTTAATTAATTATAACTCCAATTAAAATTTTTAAAAATTAGTCAAAAGATCACAAACATATAACTCGATATCTTCGATGTTAAGGAAAACATTTGTCTTTATTATGGTAACTTATACTATGAAATAAATCATATTGCACGTTTAACTGCTAAAAATAGATATTAGAAGATATCTATTTTCTACATAAATATTTTTTTATAGAAATCCAAAATAATGAGACTTTTATTATTATCTTCATTTTCATTAGGCATATGTAAAAGTATATATGAGGTATATATTTATACTTTGAAATGATTCATAGCATAAGTTTACTGTGATAAGTAAATATTCAAAGAAATCAATTTATCACCTCAATATCCGAAGAAATGAGATGACTGAACATATTTTCTTGAGATATGAATATGAAACAGAATGAATATTTGTCACAATTCTCCTCGAATGAAAACAACAAAGTGTGTCATTATATTTGTGAACAATTCTGAACAATTCTTTTTATTCACATTCCTTTTAATACCAAGAAATTCGTATTTCTTCATCAATCACCGATATCCGAAGCCCTAAGAATCATGGACATATAATTTTCATTTTGATATTATTAAAAAAACTATCGACATTATTTTTATTTTCAAGAGGCATATTTCGAGTAATGTGGAAATTAATTTTAAGGAAGATCAGATCGTAACCTTATATTGCTTCAATTAAATGGTGAAAAACAATTGGTCCGAAAAGTTCTTTCTAGATTGAAAAATTATTAAAACTTCTGTTTTAATTTCGTATAAGTCATCAAGAAAAACTATTTCCCTACCGAATATCAATTTAAAAAATGATGAATCATTCATTCAAATTCATTATGATGGAGACATTTTATTATCGAAGGTAAAAAAACAATTTTCGAAAAAAATTAGTAATTAAAAGTTATTCAATGAACTTTATTTCGATGAAGTATTTTGCAATACATTTTCAATATTTGAAATTATTTCAGAACGTTTGAAAACATAATAAATTATTTTGTCCATACCTTTCAAATTATATATAACTTCAGGATTTACTTAAATAATTCATACCATCTTCGAATTAAATCATCGAAACTATGTTAGCACATTTTATGCCATTAAATATCAATTCAATAGATTTTTTTCTTAGACTAATTTGAAATAAATTTTAAACGAAAACAATAATAAGTAACTCTTTTTGTAGTTGACACAAAATTGATATCTTTTCTTTATACAAAAACTGACAACGAAGTTCAAAGTAATTATATAATACTTAGATTTGCATCATTTTTCAAAACACGTTTTTCTTATAGAATTTAAAGAAACATACAAATCCTTCTATGTGAAATATTTTTATTGAAACTGGAGAAAAATTTGATAAAAAATATATTTAAACCTTTTTTAATCTAAAATCTGCTGAAAAGTTTGAAAAAGAAATAAAAGCTTTTTCTAAATAATTTTCTTTTTTAAGCATTTTATGCAATTCACAGAAAAATTCTGTCGAATCAATAAGAACAAATTTAATTTCATAAAATAAACTTTTCAATATGAAAGATAAAACAAGGAATAGTTTATTATTCTATATATATTTTTTTAGAAAATGGATAAAGTTTCGTAATAATGACGGAAATGACTTGTAGCTTTTTAAAATATATTAATGTACGTAAAAGGAGTTTTGATTATGTGATATATTTTTTATCAGTTTGATAAAGTAATAATAGAATTAATTAATGTATAATTTTTTTTCTATTATGAACATGAAATAGATGCAATAGGAAAAATGATTCCATTTCTTTCAATATAATTAAAAATACAATTTTTAAAAATTACTGAAGGCCTGAAAGTTGTATTTTATGAGCTGAAAACAGAATTTCGTTAATTTATATTAAGGAAATTATTGAGAAATGAATGGAAATTAACATTTATTAAAAGTTTTGAAAAGAATTAATTCGCTGTACAAATTTATTCAGCAGGGATATTCTAGCAAAATTTAACTATTACAATTGTTGGCTAAAAAAGATTTAATAGTATTTCTCGCTCCTGTGCAATAAAATCATTTTTTATTGCTTCCTTCGGGTCCCTGGTAGCGCACATATATTGCTCACTATTGTGTATTATAAGCAATTTTCCGAATAATGTGCAAGATTGTTGAAAATAAAAAGGTATAATATTACATAATATTGTTTAAAGACTATGCTACCTGGAGTATTAAAAGGCTTTTATTCCATTATTTTAAATGAAAAAGAATGAAAAGTTAGGACTCAAGTTACCTTTCCGTAACCATTTTTATCTTCGCAATTATCAGTAAATTGTTCCGTTGGGAAAAGAAGAATGGAATAGAACAAGCAGGTAAGAACAGAAATAATTAGAGAATCCTCAGTTAAATTATACCAAGAGAATGGACTTACATTGTTGTAATTGCACATTTCATGCACCCGTCACTTATAGAGAAATGAATATTCTAGTATAACATACGAACTCTTTAAAAAAAATCTTAGCCCAAAAAATAAAGAGTGCGGTCATAAATATTGATATTTCTATATAGTAAAAATTTTAAATTAGTCAAATCAGGGGAAATATATTTTTTAGAATGAATAGAATCCGTGGAAATCCACAACAACCCAACCTTACCGAAAGGATTTAAAGTCACTTACATCTTTTTTTTTTTAAGATTGATTAAGCGTGGGTTTCTGCAAATTCCATGGAGAAAATCAGGCCATTCAAACAGAAGCAGAATAAAACAAACCATGGAGACGCAACATAAGCAGCTTTGATATTGGGGTGTCAAAGATATGCATCGTCTAAAATCTTGAAACTTTATTGAATCAAGTAAATTGAAGCATTGCCTTCAACAATGACTATATTTCATTACATGTTTCACACATATAGTTGCGCGAAAAAAATAGGGATAAAAATTAATAACAGATGCTCAATCCAGTCATGTATGAGACTAGGTTATTTAGAATAGTTTTTGCATGAATAAATAACCCAGCTTTCAGAATGGAACCACGAATGGGTTAAAATATAATTTTTAAAAGATCAAATTAAATATATTCAATATATCAATCAATACAATATATAAGCAATAATTCATCTATACTTATAAATAAAGCTCAATGTGTCTATGTGTGTGTGTTGGCGCTCTACAGGCCAGGTCATTTGACCTACAGCTACCAAATTTGGTACATGTATACCTTGGAGGTCGGAAATGTGCACCTCGGGTCCGTTTTTTGAATTTTTAATTAGAATTTTAATTATTAATTAAAAACTACCTTTCCCGCCAAAAAATCTCATTTTCCCCACCGCCAAATGAGTAAGGATTCAGTTTTTTTCCCCCAACAGTAATGAGGCTAGGGTTAACATTTTTCGGCCGATTATTTCAAACGATTCTGCTTATTTTCTTAATGTTTTATACATTTAAAATTAAACATTGTTAATTAATCGATCTTTCAGATTCATTCTGAAGTACTTTTGAATTAAAATAACACAGAATAAAGGAAATTAAAAATTTCTAATCTGCATAGCGTTACCCCAACTGGCGTAGAAAAATTCACGCATTTGCGTTACCATAACTGGTGTTGAAAATTCAAGCATGCGCATTGTGTTCCGATTGTTGACAATATTATCAACGGATGATTCTTGATATAAATTATTTTTAGGTTAGTTGCATGCTTTTGTAATTAAATTGTATTTATATTAGTTATATATTTTTTGTATATGCTTATATTTTTAAGTACATCGATTTTTAAGTAGTTTTTTAAACCTGTTTTCGACTGATTATTTTAAACGATTCATTTTATTTTCTTAGTGTTTGATGCATTAAAAATTAAACATTGTTAATTAATCGATATGTTCATGATGAATCTGAGAAAATTTGGTTGACAAATTCTTGAGATATTACACAAATTAAGAAAGATATTCTTTAGTGCCCATAAAGTTTAAACGCTCAGTGACTCTGTTATCAGTAATCATATTATAAAAAAATGCTTTGTTTCAGTAAAAAATATTATAATAATTGCAGATTAATTCTTTCCACTTTAATTTAAAGCATAAATTCTACGAGAGGTAACAGAAAATTAGAGAGATAAATATTACGTTATGACTGAAGGCCTTTATAATATTATGAGTGAATTATATGACTATCAAAATTTGAAGTTTTAATATACTTTGATGAAGAATCTATTAAAGTTGGAATTGTGTAAAATATTTAATTATTAAAATTTAAACGAACATTAAAATTGGCGAACCGGCTGGTCGCCAAAGGCGGCTAGTATTATATATAATCGTTTCACCGCCGGCGATAATGATGGACAGAATTTAAAAGTATCCCTACTCCTTTATCTGCTTCATAATCAGTCGAGAAAACCAATTTCTGTTCATGTCTGAAGCGGTGTTTTATGGGTGCGAAAAAGTACACGGTAATAAACGTGAATGTATAATGCCTGTGTTGTTTCATTCTTAATATCCCTTTACAGACCAAATTGAAGTTTCTAGTAAAATTCTCTTTCAGCACTTTTATTATATTTCATTCATTTTTGCAATTGGAATTGCATATTTTTTTGTTAGCGGATTCGATTTCAGTGTTTTTATTTGAGAGTTTATGAATATTTTTTGTACAGAAGATTTTATTATAGCAAAGAAAACTTCTAAAATTATTATATATTTATATCTAAAGTGAAATACAAATATTATCTACTTCTGAAGAACTATGCCATGCTAAGAGTTTCGTTAGTTACTTTATGACAATCAGATTCGTGTTATTGTTAATAAGATAACAATCTGTCTAGACTGGCACATCTTCCAGTTGATTAAAAGAAAATCTGGAATGGAGGGAAGCCACAAATTTATAACCCAGCTATCCAACCATTTCAAGATATCAAAAATATAACAAACAATTAGAGATAAGATACAGTTCCATGCGATAAAAATATATATTAGATAAAAGCCCAATAAAAAATAGTATTATAAAAGAATATAGCCAACGAGATAGACGATACGCCATGAAATAGAGATTATTTTGAATTACATGAAATTCAGTACAAAAAGGAATGAAATTTACTGAACAATTTTTAACTAATATTTCGCATTAAAAAGACTTACCATATATTTTCCAGTTGTAGGATGTTAAAAGTTTCCTTTAAAGATATAAGAATTTCAATATTCTAAAGATAATTTTATTAATAGCCAATACTTTAATACTGGAACTATACTTGTTAGAAATTAGACTCTACAACAGCGATATTACAAATTTGACTATCTTATGAGTCTTATGCATGATTTCCCGGACTGTATAACATTGTGTCGAATGGATACGAAGAAAATGAACAATAAGACACTTTAAAAAATTATTTGATATGTTCGGAATGCAAGAAGGCAATTAAAAATGAGTATGACTTACATAAATTATTCAAATATTATTGCTCAATAAGTGAAGAGCAAAAATAGTACTTTTCCGTTAGCCGGGCACAAATGTCGCCAGTTGTGAACCAAATGCGAATTTGATCCACAATTGGAATTCTACATTATTTGGCGATTTCTCGCTTGCGCCCGGCTAACGGAAAAGTACCACAAAAATCAAGGCACAGAAATCCTTATACAAGAATAATAAAGTTTTAAAATATGCATCATAAATGAAACTCGAGGTCAATTAGAAGCATTATGACAACATAATCATCAGTAAGAAAATGTTTCCTCAATGGATAAAGCAAAAATATAAAAATTTGATATACCATTGGTAAATAGATTGTATGGATTACGAAAACTATCAAGAGAATCTTCCTGTACAGAAATATCAGAAGATAAATAACTACAGAAACAAAACCATTTGTGAAACCGAAGTATTGGAATATTTTAATCTAGCCAGAAAGTGGAATGTAAAAGAAATGAAAAAAAAAAGTTTTTGTGTTAGTTAAGGAATACTGACTTCAATTACGTTAAACGCTCCAGAGACGAAATTAAAAAAAAAAGTCAAAAGAGGACTACATTAAATATGAAATATAAATCAAAGTATGTTTCAAAATGCTCTTATCATGTAATTTAGCAAAATTGTTTATCATTATTATTATAGCATCTCCTAGAAATAATGGAATTTTTTCATTATTCGATGTTACAAACGTAAAATTTAAAGTGAGAATATAATTTTATATATTTTGTGTATATATTTTAAAATTTCACCATATGTTAAAACTAATCCATCTAGCCTATATTATTAATATTAATTTAATTTCTCAAATTGTTTGTAATGAAAATTTCAACAGACTGAAAATCGAAAATATTATAGTTAATTATTAAAATTCAACTATAATCAGAATAGATTATTATTGACAAAATAAATTTCAAGAAAAAAAGATAAATCAATCAGGATTGCAATATCTGGTTTGTTATGAAAAAAATATACATTATATTCTGCTATGAAGATTGACTATCACACAAAAAGATAATCTTCATTAGATAAGGCAAAATATTTTTTTTTATTTTTATATCATGCCTCTTAAAGTTTATAGTATAAATTTTCAATTCGTATTTTCACTCGATTTCTAAATTTACTTCAAAATAGAGCAACTGTTTGTTGTATTTTAAGTTGCATTTCTAGTACAATAAACAAAATCGAATATGCATTTAAAATTTTTTCTTGACTTTATGTACTATTTGATGTAGACATAAAATTTGTAGGAAAGCATATAGGGGTTTCTTGAATCAATTCTTTACTGTTTTAACTACTCATTTCTAGAGAAAGAGACTTCAATATTCTTTCAAAATTTGAAACTGATATATTTTTTTTAAATACGACCTTTGCAATTTTATTTGTCTTTCAATTTTAGTGCATTGCTCCATGTAAGAGTTATAGTACTCACAATCAAAGTTATAGTTATGATCGTTAAATTGAGCAACGTAATATCGAAAATAGCTTTCAACAGAATTAAAAATATAAAAGGCATGAATATCCACCAAAATATTGATTTGAATTTTTCAAAAGCACTCTACTTTGTGTAAGAGAAAATAAAAATACAATTTTATATTGCAGCTCGTATGAATATTATAAGGCATAAATAACGAATATTGTGTTGGATAGAAATCTCAAAAATAATTTTCATAAATTTGTATAGGAAAGTTTAAAAAAAATACTGGGAAAATTTCGTAACAAATTTCTCTTCAAGTAATCAAAATTTATCATTTTAAAAATAAAATTTAAACATAATCACAGAAGAGAATATTTTGCATCATATATTTTTTTTCCTAAAATATTATAAAATATTCAGCATTTAAAAATAGTATAACCCATTAGAAAAATAAACGAAAAATAAATATAATAATAATACTAATAAACAAATATAAATTACAAAACCGCTTTGTATCATGTTTTGTGAGATGAAGAATTTTCAAATATCGGAATTTTTCAAATTAAAAATAGCAAAGAAGAATTTTCCGTAACAAGTATAAAAATAAATAGTCTCAAATAAATGACGATGTTTTATTTTCTATTCTAACAGTCAAAACGAACGGTGAGAGTTTCTTTTATTTACCAATTCAATGGAAACTCGTAAAAGTGAATTATATTTTAGTTTTTAAATGGAAACAAGTTTATTTTGATAGATAACAGTTAATCAGACTTTTTTCTAACAAATGTGCGAATTGATTTTTAATCCTAAGCATTACTGAAAACAACTTCAGTTCTGGTGTAGTGGCGTTACATTCAATTAAAGCAATTACATTTCTTTAATTCAGAAAATATGTAGCCATTCATTAAAGGATTAAAAAGAGAATAAACTCAACATTAAAGCTCAAACTCCAGAATGGTTAAATGGCAGAAATTCTTCTAGATCTTTATTCATCAACAAAATCTTTGCTAGAATTACTTTTATTTTAGATATAATAGGGGCATCTGACTTTTCTATGTGTTACTTTTCATTTAACCGGAATTTCCTTTTAAATCTTTCTCAGAATAAGTTAAATAAAGCAAACGATAAAGTGGTCTTCCAGACAGATTCTTTTACAAAATGAACGCGAAACATCCAATCAAAAACATTTAAAACAGCACGAATGTTATAAAAAAATAGAATAAAATAAAATCTTAATAGCGAAAATGGAGCTTTATTTCTTTTTACCAAAGTGAATTTTCTGATAGTGAACTGCAATTAAGCTGTGATTTATGCAAATCGCGTTTCCTTAGTTTGAGATAAGTTCTTCGTTAAATAAATACCAAGTCCGAAAAAAAGTTTTTTTTTATATAGGAAACTGGAAAAAAAGGCATAAAACTAGCAAGCACGAAGCGTTTGAATAACGTATTTTTTCGCAATTAATGGTGATTATAAAACTTTTCTGAACTCATTTAGAAATAAACGTATAATCAACAACAATAAATATGGAAAAGCTAAGTGTTTCTTATTTCGCAACATAGATAATTCTGCATATGTTTTCTAACTTGGAGCATCTCTTTTTAAAAGTATTTTTTTTTTCTGAAATGAAAAAGGTGAATCATTTTTAGGAAACTCTGAAATAAAATAAAAATCACAGTTTTAACTGCGCAATTACGTTAAAATCAAATAAAATCTATGACAGTCTCGTTAACGAGATTCATCAACTCTAGTTATAAAACAGTTTTTTCCCCCTAATTTCAGAAAATTATAGCTTTCTGTTTAGGAAAAAAAAATGTTTTCTAACTAATTTTACATTCATAGATTTAAAACTATTTGTATCAGAATTCAGCAGTTGTTCTCGGTTACTTTTACTGCTGTTACGTTTGGTTAAAAGCAATGCATCTACATTATAAGAACTGAAAGATAAAATATCAAATATATTTTTGCAGTTCTATACTTCACGTAATGTTTTTTTTAAAAAGCATGATTATTTTAAAATTAATGTAATTAAATTAGTTTTTAATTGTGGATATTTTTTACTTAATGTAATTAAACATTTTATTGGATATATATGAGATGAAATTAATTGCATTAAATAGTAATTTATAATTTATATTTTGAATCATCTTTAAACTAATTAAATTTATTAACAATTAACTTAATAACTTATTTAGTATGCCTCAAATACTAAAAAAAGTAAATAATCAAATTAAAAACTCAGATTTATATAAAAATGTATTTAATTTTTTTTTGTAATATCTTGATATGCAAATTCAATTTTTAATTAGAAATTCATACTATGCTATGAGGATAAGCATGCTATTAACCTCTTTTTTCCATTTATTAAACTCTATTTTTTTTAAATATAAAAATAAGGAAAAAGAAAATGTTAACCTATCTAAAATGAATAAATATTAATTTTCATGTATCACAATGCTTGTTTTCTTTACAGCATCATGTAATATTCTATATGAAAATCTTTTATGTTTCAATAAACCAATTTTTTTTAATGACGATTAATTTTTAAAAAAAAGAGATTCCCCTTAAAACGGCCATAGCAAAAAATATTTAATTAAAAATCTTATTAAATGCTAATCACAGTTCTTTAGAAAAATTATAATGAAAAATCCACAGAGACTGCGCAAGTAATTTTTTTTCATTTATACAATCCGCTGCTTTTCTGCCTTATAAATTATATTTCCCAAACATGTTAAAATGAATAAATTAATACAGCTGTTGCTCCACATTTTGGTTTTCAGCCTAATCATGGTATTTGATTTCATCGAATGTGCTCGTGTAAAAAATGAACGATTTTCGATATGCTATTTTGAATCTATTTAATAATGTCATTCAAATTTCACAAAAATTGAAATAAATTTGATTAAAACAAACTATATCAGCAATCAATAGCACAGGGGACAATAAAGATATGGTGAGAGATCATAAAATGTATAAAGAATTTTTCAAAAGCATACAATATTTAATATACTAGCTACTAGCTAGAAAAGTAAAAGCTTGAAAATATAAGAAATTTCATGCTCTTTGATTTGATAGTGTGAAAACTGAGTCTGTAGTGTGAAAACTGAGGAGGTTTTAAGATATTCAAGAAAAACTAAAATGTTTGTCGGGAACAATCGCTATAACATTGGCACCAATGTTTACAGAAGGTATTGCAAAATTCTATCAAAAAATAATAGTAGGCATCAAGGCGATAAGAATTTTCAAAGAAATATAATGTCGCAAACGACGGTGAAAATTTATTTGTTGGAATACAGATACAGCATACATTTATAGCACAGACATTTTAACATAAGAAGGGAGACGAGGAGAAACTTTTATAAAAATTGCTCAATGTTGTGGCCGCAAAGGTCATTACACAACCGACACCAATGTTTAAAGTATCACCTGACGCGCTCAAACATACCAGGTGTGCTTGCGATTTCTCCAGCAGCGACGGCGATCCGTGCTATGCGATCTTTCAATGTATCCAAAGGTGTCTGATAAACAAGAGATTTCATATGGCCCCAAAAGAAGAAATCCAAGGGATTGAGGTCCGAGGAACGGGGAGGCCAATCAACAGATCCACCACATCCAATCCACGTGCCAGGATATGTATCATCTAGGTAGTTACGCACAGAATTAAAAAAATGCACTGTTCCACCCTCATGCATTAACCACATGTTCTGAAGTGCAATGGCCGGTATTTCCTGCAGTAAATCCAGAAACAAGGTACTTTGCGCCACTGAGGCGTTCGGGCCCTGCATTTGGCCTCGTTATTTTGAAGGATCCTGTCTCCTGCAACCGTCTATTAATATTTGCAAAGATGCTGTGGTGTGAACAACGCCTACTTGGATATTTCTATTGGTATATTCTTTGTTCTAGCCGTCCATTACCATCCGCTCGGTCGCAAATTAAATGCATATCCGCATATTCGTCATTTGTGAAATCGGACATGTTGTTTGCGAATGAAACTTATTGAATATTAATTCTGGACACCTCTTTAATGAATACAAGCTGCTTTTATATTCCTCGAACGCCTGGAAAATTTAGATACGAGAAAGCTTCTTCTTCTCAACTACCTTGTTCCAAATCCTTGCACATTTAGGGCCATTCTCTTCACCAGGCTAATTGTCTCTTCGATCTCTGTTTTTGCGATTTTCACAGAATAAACGTCTCCTACAACCCTATGTTTTATGATAATTTTTCATCTCCTTAATGCCTACTATCACTTCTCTAAATTTACCTTTCGAATTTGGCAACACCCTCTGTAAACATTGGTACCGATGTTGCTGCGATGTTTCCTGGCAAACATTTTAGTTTTTCTTGAATATCTTAAAACCTCCTCAGTTTTCACAGTACAGACTTATATCAAATTAAAGAGTATAAAATTCCTTATATTTTCAAGCTTTTATTTTTCTAAAGTTTTAATATTTTTGCAGATAAAGGTTCTAAACTCCTTTTTTGTTTTCAATAATTTACAACTCTCGGGTTCATCAAATCGGAATGTTATTTACATGAAAAATAGCCTTTTAGAATGCGCTTTCACTTAAAAAAAATCATAGTTGAAACATTGTTATTTTGTTATTAATTTTTACAATTTCCAAAAGTTCGCGGACTCTTTATATTTTTGCGATTTTTACCCCCTAAACGACGTTTGGGTCCCCATGTTGTATGGTGATTCTTTATCCTCTTGATGCCTCCTATCATCCTTCTGAATTTGTCGGTCGAATTCGGCAACACCCTGTGTATATATATATATCTTTACCCCAAAGTGATCAATTTCTATATTTAATGGGAATTGCAAGATGAAAGACTCTAAAGTAATCTCTAAAACTTTACCGAGACATGAAAAAAATTGAAATAATCATACCATAAAAAAAAAGAAAACACTCAAAAAATAATTTCCTTCTTCAGAAACAAAATACAAATAGTCTATTATTCACATTCTGTTAAAAGAACCATTTTCTCTTCCAGGATTCGTTTCGTCAAAAACAAATCCATCTCTGTCTAGAGCAAAAGAATTTGCTTCGGTTGCGGAATGGTATTGGTAGCAGATTGAAGTCGTTTTTATGGAATCTATTTAACTTCTAATGTATTGAATCCCACTAAATGTGACTATCCCCCCTCCCCCATATTGAAGAAATAGATTAAAATGTGAAACAAGAGACGCCGCCTGCAGAAAACTTTTGGGCAGACGATAAATTTGTAGGGGGCTTTAAGAAAGGGTCAAATTTTATTCCAGATGCAATTTCAAATGGCAGAGTTTAGAAGGTATTCGTATGTCAGAAGCCGTTAGAAAAAAGTGCCTGCCGTTCGATTTCATTTTGAAATTCCCCTGAGATTTCTTCGGAAGTGAATTTTTTTAGATCGCAAATGTCAATAAGATTTCTACTTTTGGACAAAATGTGTTCTTTTTAGAATCTTGAATAATCAATAGATATTCTTACATAATTTTACGATACATTTAAGATTCACAGATAATTTTTAGATCTCAAATGTCAATAATTTGTTTTCTACTTTTGGACAAAATATTTTTTTAGGAATATTGAATAATCAATCGATATCCAAACAATAGGATAAAAAATCAAAGTATTGAATTATGAATTAAGCTTCATTTATTATTAACACTATAACTTGATTATGGTTTCGTGTGCACAATAATTTATATATATTTACCATTTTCATGTTTTTGACAAATGCTGGAATCGTTGTGTGAAGTATAATGTGGTCGTAGCATAATTATTTTTTGAATGGAATCGTCTGATTATAAAATTAACAAACAAAATAAAAAGAAATTTCATACGCTAATTATTAAAATTATGGGAGAAAAAAATTGAAAACGAAGTGAAGGAAAAAATAATTGTGGTTATTAGAAGATTTTCATACTATCATTCGAATATCTTTAGGTATACGAACAAAATAATTCATCCAGATTTTAATAAAAATTTTCATTTTCGCTTTTTACTTGTGCCTCAACCGCCAGCACATGTATGTACTACTTTTCAAATGTAAGCATGAACGTGGAGAGACTGGCTTTGCTATAAGATTTTAATAACGAAAGTCACAGAAATTAGCTAGATGATGCGGTGGTATCGGAGATACAATTGTTCACAATTAACTCACAGATAATGAAAACTTTTTTTTATCAAGTCAAAGAATAGGCATGTAGAAAAGAATGGTACAGTTTGAAACTCATCTAAATTGATATTTTATTACATAACAATCGGATCCGTTGTTCGACCTGCATCATTTCTAACGGACAGACGTTAACATTGTAAAAGAAACTGCACAAACTATTTCTGGTACTTTTTTATGCATCTCGTGTCCCTTCACATTTTGTATATAAATTTTGGCATCATTATGTTTGTTTGTTTTAGACTTATATAGTCTTAAGAATCTCTCAGTTCCTTCAATAACTTCTCTAGTTTCATTTTAGCAGCCTTTGAATTATATAACCTGAACTTCAGAGTCTATCATGGTGGGATAATATCATTACAATATGACGATCGTTCCTAGTATAATTTCGACTCTTTCCACCCAATAAATAGCTATTTTTCAGTTAACACATTTCTATATATGGGAATAATGCTGGTTAACACATTAACAGATGCGCATGTAGAGTCATTAACATTCCCTTTTAGTGCACTAAAGAACGTTTGTTTTGAAGTTTTCCTTCGGATGGATACTATTTTCACTTGTTTCAATTCATGGACATATTTTTTATGTCATGAGATAAACAAAAACTTCTTTTATAAGTAAAACTGTTGGGTAAAATAGGATTTCTCACAATAGAGAATATATATGCAAGATGTAGAGAATAATTTAAATAGTTTTTATTAAAGAATCAACTTCTATTATTTTGCGGTATTAAGGAATTTAGACAAATTTTTTCAGAATTATATAAAGTAATCGATTTTCCTAAATAAAACTTCCGAAATAAAATTTTAAAAAAATATTTCAAATTGTTCTATATTACATTCATGTAACATATAATGCACCATTCTATTTTATTATTTAATATTTCTGTGATTTCCATGGGAACTTCTAGAAATTTTAAATCTATTTCTTATTTATATATACCGCTTTGATATTACAAATCTTTATAGAACACTAAAAATATCTTATATCGAGTTTCACAGTAAATTTTAAATAATGGTAAAGTCAATAAAATTTAACATATTTTATTATTAAATTTCAAATATATCAAATAAATATTTTCACTTTGCGAAACAAATAACATGGCTTTATAACGATAACCCCGAATACAAGCATAAAATAGGTTTACACGATTATAAAATTCACTATTTTAATACCAAAAAGAATTTTTCTTGCTCGCAATTGTCTTTTAATTAAATATTTGGTAAGTGTTCCGAAGATTAATTCACAAAAATAATTTTTAAACTTGTTTATTAAGAAAAAAATACCGCATTAATTAAATGGTTATATAATATTTCTAGTAACATTTCAAAATAAGGATGCTATTAATGCACTCTCGTTTGTTCCATTTAATTTTTTTTCTTATTTATTCCTTTAATAGGAACTATTTAATTCTAATAAGATAACATAATTGTATTAACACATAAAAACAATAGAATATCCCTTTGCTCTATAAAATATACAGCCTTCGATGTTAATCTTTAAATGTTAATGCATTTGTATTTTATTCATCCTCTGAGGCCTACAATAATTCTGTTTGATGATTGATTTTGCCATAAATGTTGGCTTGCCTGCCGGTATTAATGCCATAAACTAGCTCAATAGCGTTACTGAAAGTAGCTTTACTTCTGAATTGCTATCTATATTGAATACTCAGTCAAACAAATCTGTAGTTAAGCAAATTGATATTGCTGTTTGAATACTGTATATTCTATAAAAATGTGTGAAACTATTAATATTATGTGTTTCATCGTTTTTACTATTTTTAAGATTTCAGAAACCTTAAGTTATATTCCTTTCAGAAACAAAGATATAAGGAAATAATTAATATCTATTATATTCGAAAATAATATATTTTAATATATAAGAAGACCAGTTTTTTAAAATAAAATGTATTCATGATTTTTTTTCCATCAGAGGGATGAGTAGGAGGGAATTTTTTTTATTAGAGAGACGAGGAGGAGGAATTTTTTTTATTAGAGAGACGAGAAGGAGGAATTTTTTTTATTAGAGAGACGAGAAGGGGGAATTTTTTTTATTAGAGAGAATATTATGCGTCAGAAATATCAAAAACACGAGCAGGAAATAAAGAAAATCATGAATAATAGTGTATGTGTACCTTTTACTAAAGAAAAGCAGTTATATAAAGTTTTAATTTAATACAACTGAATCTACGAGAATAAAAATAATACAAGTCTGAAGTTCTCAATCCGAAGTAATCAAGTTTTAAATTTGGATGTGTACTATTTTTATATACTCATTCAAATTTTTAACTACGTCTGAAGTCAATGATGAGAAATTGGTATAGCAATTCTTTTAAATTCAATGTTCATAACTGTATTTTTTGAAGAAATTTACAAAATAATAAAAAACATGAAATTTTGGCTATTATAGTTCCTTTTTTTACCCGATTCAATTACAGTCTGAGTATATTTTAGAATCGAGTAAATTATATATTCAACACATCTAAAGTAATTTTTTTTTCCTAAAAGTTTATTTTTAATATTCTTAAAACCCAAAAAAATGATTAAAAACTTGTTAATTTATTTAATAAAATGTTCTAAATTTAATTTTTATAATTAAAAAATCCTAAGTTTAAAAGACTTTCAGAATTTTTTCGACATAATAAGGTTTTATAGTTCAAACCTTTATTTAATTCTCAACTAAGTTATATAATATTAATGAAATTTGACGCAGAATGTTCGATATAATTATTTAATACATGAATTATGTATGTACATTTAACCTAGTTGGAAAATGACATGATTCTGTTTCTAGTATTTCTTCTTCTTTGCCCTACTATTGCCAAGTTCCATTCAATAAATATTTTTCTGATTCTCATATAAAAAGATACCAGAATTGCAACTAAAAGATCTGAGCTTGTAGCAATCTTTATTTTTTGGGGGGATCTTTCCTTTTGTGTCTAAATCCGTTAGTAGTTGTTCCTTGCCATTTTGTTCTATGGAACGATACCACTTAACGAGATAAATGGAAAAATTTAATGTCGTTCGCCTTCCTCCATGCATATTTCATTAAAACACGCCCACGTGACTAGTTGTGAACAAAAGAAGGATGTATGCTTTCTCGTTCCGGTACTTGTTCTAAATGCATTGCAGGAAAAACCAAAGATCATTCATTTTGACAAGATAATAAACAAAGAAGTGAAACGTTTCAGCGTTTTCTCTAATGCTTTAATTAGCGTCGTAATCAGATGCAACGGCCATTTACCAAACATTTCATGTCATTGCTCGTTTCTTTTGTTCAAGACCTTTCCTTTTAATGTTTCCTTAATGAAATAAAATTCTTTTATTAACATAACAGACATAAATTTATTGATATAACAATTTACCTATAATTGGAGTGTACATGCAAACGTAATTTTTTCATTTAACCTTATGAAAATGCTAATATTTCATATTTTTTATTATAGTTCTGAATGGAAATCTAAATTGAACTTATTTATTATTATCAAACTTTACCACGAAATTAATTTAGTTTGATTAACCATTTATATGCCAGTGGTACTTAGAAGAACCACTTAAAGCATGCTACTA
Source organism: Argiope aurantia (assembly GCA_026543865.1). NCBI lineage: Eukaryota > Metazoa > Arthropoda > Arachnida > Araneae > Araneidae > Argiope > Argiope aurantia. Next base: position 22,461 of record JAPMOR010122881.1, read on the forward strand.
TTCTTCTTCATATAACTATACTTCTGTTGATATTGTAAAGAACATAAAGAGCATAGCGCCAAGAGGAAGCATCCGATATCAGTTAAAGGAAGAATTTAATAAGTTTGTACTCTTAATAAATTAATTAAGTTGTTTTAATCTAAAAATGTCTTTTGACCTTTCATGGACTAATTCTGTTTCAATAATTATTTAAAAATGCAAAAACAAAGTGAAAAAAAAATGGTGGTAAAATAACTTTGAAAATAAAGTATTAAAAACAATTATATCAATAAAGTTTCGAATTCTGTTTCCGAAGCCCTATTTTTCGATATTCATTCTTTTTACTCTATTTTTTAGTGGACTTATTTAAAATAATTAATATGATGTTATAACTAACTGAATTTTATCCTCAATAAGCAAATATGCATGTACGAATTAAATTTGAAATATCTGTTTATAATTTAACTGCTTATAATAATTTAAAAAAGCCAACGTAATAGCCACACTCCTAAAAATTTTACAAGGGTGATTTCAAGTATTGTGCCTAAATAAACAATATATGAATCAAAAAGCACTATAAACTTCAACACTATTCAAATGATTGAATTGAAAATTAAAATAATAAAGGAATTTAATTATGATCAACTAAGTGTGCAATACTTCTCATTACATTAAACCCAATTTAACTGAATTCGGATTAATAGAATCCGAGGTTGTCCGAGTTCACTCTGTAATCTTAAATCCAAAAAAAAACCCGGAACTTTATTGCACAGACATAATGGTTATTTTAAAACATATATTGATGTATGCAGTGTAATCCTAAAAAAATATAATTTTATCTTTAATAAAAGGATTAAATTTAGCCTACAAAAGGAGTTTTAAATTCTTTTTATAAAGAAAAAAATCTGAATTATATATTGCAATTAGATACAAAATAGTAATGGATATTTATGGATAAATCGAAAAAATCCTAATTTGGTATGCCTACCCCCATTTAACAGCTGTTTTAGAAACAGAATTTGTTTCATTATTTTGAATCCTTTATTGGAGTGCCATAAGTACATGAATAAGAATGAATCAGCTAAATAAGCTGGTTAATATTTTCTTGCAGTTATAGTAATAGTTTGGGATCGAGTTACTTCCATTATATTGACGAAATGTATCTCCTACAAGAGATTAGAAATTGTTGCTGAAGGCCTTTAGGATTCTATCTCTATTCATTTCAGTAAGCCGTGGATATCTAGGCAGAAGACGGTGACAATCTTATAACAATTATGTGACAAAAAACATTTCATTTATCTGATATAATATTTAGAGTAAATGCAAATTCAAAGTATTTCAGCAGATAAATGTTATATGACGATTTTAATATCTAAAAATGTCAGATAGTAAAAATTAAAAAAAATCATTATGAAAAGTAGCGTAAAATCACGAAATGAACATTCCAGAAGATAATTTCATAATAATAAGGCTTTATAGATAAATTAGGTTCAAAAACTAAAATAATAAATATAATTTCATAATTCATGGGAAAAAATTGACTAATTCGAATTCTTCTCTTGTGAATTCAAAACTTGATTTATGTTCAAAAGGAAGAGTATTCTGTAGAAAATTAAGAGGATGATTTTCCAATTAGAAGAAGCTAAAAATTAATTTCTTATCTAATCTCATTTAATAGTCACAATAGTAGCATTAAAGACGAAGATTAAAAAGATAAAGTAATGTAACTGCCAAAAGAATTCATTTTCGAGATTTTGACAAATCTTCGAGGGCTTATAAACATCTATAAATTCGAAAAACAGACTTTTATAAATTTCTATTTCATTTCAATTCAATGCATTTCTATAGTCGATTTTCCCTTTTATTTCTAGAGGCACTTCAGATCTGAAATGTTGTGCAGGGTTATATAGTCAGTGGCAATATGCCATTTAAAAGTTTCTCTAAATGTATTATTAGTGTACCATTTATTTTAATTGTATTTTAATATAATAAATAGCAACTGAATGATTTCATAGCTATAATATTAATATATAAAAATATTTCAACATATTAAACAATACAAATAAAAATTGTTTTCATAAACACTCATTGCTCCATTAAAATCTAAAAAATGTTTGTTTAAAAAAAAGTGAAAGAAAACATTAAAAGTATGATTGTTTTCAAAAGTGTTTTTTTTTCTTTTTTAGTTTGGCACTCTCACCTAGCCAGACGGATTCTGCGAAAGGGCCAGATACCATCATGTGTAAAGGCCAAAAAGGGGTAAAAATGGGGCAGAAATTTTTTAAAAATTAAAAATATTATAACACATTTTAAGAAAAATTGCAAATGGAGCTAAAAACATTATCTTTTGTAATTAATTTTGTATATAAAAATAATTCCAACAATCTACTAGAAAATATCCATATAAAACCAAATCCAAAAAGAAGAAAAGCATAATAGCCCATTAAAATTTTTTTCGTAAATTAATTAGAAATTAAACACTATTTCTAGTTCAGTCTTGGCACAGAGGTACACATGTCCTCAGAAAAATTTTAAAAAAAATTATTTTTAATTTTAAAAACAGAATCTGCTTTTTTTTGTATATTTATAGGCAAATTACAATTTACAATTTCGGTTACAATTTCATTATCATATTTTTGGTACCTGAAATGAAATTTTTGAACACCTAAAATCAAATGAACAATATCAACGACTGATTCATCGAAGCACAATGAACAATTTAGTTTTTTTTTAATCTGTTTAGATGATAGAGATATGACTTTTCCCCAGATAAAACGAAAATTAATAATATATTAAAAAATATTAAGCAACGAACGATTTCTTTACCTCCTTATACTTTAATTCATATATTCTAAATCATATTTATTTTGACTTCTTGTCAATACTATAGTAATATTTTCCATATTTTATATTTTACACCGAAATAGAAAATAGGATTTCTATTTTATTCCTCACTGTTTTGAAAAGAAAATAATAACGCAATTGAGCTGCAATAAATATCATAAGAAAGAAAATATTTAAACCACTTAAAGTTAAAATATATGTGAATATGCTAGGAAATCCAAATAATTCAAAACAATCTGCGTTTCACATTTTTCCCTCCCTGCTTTGAAATCTAAATTTTGTGTATAACAGCACTATAATAAAATCGCTGTTTTATAACTTTTTAAAATATTAACCTTTTTAAAATTAATAACATAATGTTAATAGAATAAATTAGAAATTGGAAGGGTGCACTAATTTAATACCTAATCTTGGATTTTAATTTAATTTAGTTTCATGCACATCCTATTTTAAAACAAAAGTGGGACTATTTATGGATGGGCCTTGTAATCTTGAACAGCGGTCAGATGATAATGACGGCACCTGAGCATACTACCTGCTCTCTAAATTTCCACATTACACCAGGCACCTAATTTTGGCTTAAATAACAATGGGTTGTATTTTGAACTAATTCCTTTCAATAGAAAATCTTTGTCTGTTCGTCTATAAGTACAAAAATCTTCACAAATATTTTGGTGAATAAAATATTTCTTGAGATTTTATCATCTGTATGCAAATTTATGTAAAATCAGTCAATAGGCTAATTTTATCTATAGATGCATGTGCATTTGAACAATTTTATAGAAGTTTTCTAAATTTTTATTTTGATAAACCCTGTTTAATTAAATTCCAAACATATTATTTTTTTCAGTTATGCAATTTATTTAAAGCGCGTAACATTAGCTCAGATTAAATAACTAAGGCCCTATAAAAATTATGAAATACGTTTTATTAAGATATATTTTTGTACACATGTTTTCAATGAATTAATCGTGGACCATTTCAATCAATTAATCGAAATTAATAAAACAATGTTTCAATAAATTAACTTTTTTCAGACTAAAGTACAGATTCAGTAAGATTCTATGATCCTGTGAAATATTGACACACGACAGGGAATGTCTAGAAGATTTCCAATAGTTAATTAACCAGTAAATTATCTGTCTGGACGAGAAGGAGACGAAAACAAATAAAATGTAAAAATCTGGTAATTTATAGTTATAAGAGTACGGATGAGCCCCACGTGGCTATAAATAAAAAAATATAACATTAGACAATAAACGTTAGAAAAAGTAATTAGTTATAAAAGTTACTATGTTTCCATAAATATGTATTTATAGACACGAAATCATCTTTGTAATGAAATTATAATTGTATTTAATACGATAGAGAGTAAATGAAAAAAAGATACATTAGAAAGATGAATTAGTTATAAAAGTTACTATGCTTCTGTATATTTACAGACATCAATTCACATTGTAATATAATTACAATTGTCTATAATCTTTATAGACTGGTATTATTCTGAAACTTGACGTTGTTGTGACGTATGACACTTTACAAGCCCACTGAGAGTTACCTGTCAGCGATTTAAGCCGAGTCATAGTCTTGTTTTTCAGTAGCGTTAACTAGGGCCAAGAGTACGACATAGCAACTCACGCGCCCCAACTCTTTTTAAGGGGCGGACTTCATTCACGCATGTGGTATTACTCTCGATATGGAGGACTTTGTGACCACGACAGAATTATACGTGCTCCAGTCACCGCACTTACGAAGAGTCTTCGGTCGGCGGGTTTCGAACTCACAACCTAAGGGATGCGAGTCCAACACCCTACCAACCAGGTTATTTCGGCCTAAAACTTGGCGTTTTAAGTAAAAGTCGTCTGAAACTGTTAACAAAATAGTAAATTGTACTTTGAGGTATAAATTTAGAAAGTAGTTAAACTTTTCAGGTTGTTGATATTCAAGAAAAAGCATTTTTTAGAATTTTAATTCAACCTTTCTTAAATTATAAATGTTTTCCTCAATACTTTAAGAGCATATGTATGCATAAGTCTCTTTTTACCTGTTTAAAAATTAAAAAAATAAGCTTTTCAGTGATTTCAGTTTTATTTCTATACATTTCTTTTTTTTAATATCAGCAATTATTTTTTAATAATATTTCTAATTGTATTTTATGAAAATAAGCTTAGAGCATCCATCGTCCCAGAAACGTTTTATTCAATCTCTCATTTTTTCCATAATGTGCAAAGTGCAATCATCCAATTTCTAAATAATGTTTGGACGTAAACAACAAATTTTAGGGATAGAAAAAAAATGAGATCAAATCCAAGTAAAATATAGATAAAGAATCGACCAATGGACATTAAAAAACTATACTTATTAAGTATCGCTGATTAGTTCCTCAAACGATGTGGATTTCTGTCAATTCCATTTAGATCTACTCTTCTTTAAAGATAAAATTCCGGAGAAATCACAAAAGCACTCACGAATTTTCGCATAGATTAGAAAATTAAAATGGATATGATTTCAAGCATTTTAAAGGCATGGCTTAAATTCGTCATCTTTGCGTAACATTTATTATGCACAATTACGCTTCACATGTACTAAAAGTTCAGTTACTTAGTATTTGAAACACGTGTATGAGGAATACCTTAAGGTCGCAATACTTTCATTGTTTTATATCATTTTTCCCAAATAATTGTTGAGCATATATATCATTTTCTGAGGTTTTACTTATCAGATTGCCTTTTTCTACATTTAAAAAATTCCCTTCTAAATTTTTATTTACTCAAAATGTTATTACGAGAGAAATGAGAGATTTCGTATTTCACGTAAAACTTCCTTTGCATTGCAATGATGGAACAGTTTGAAACTACCTCACTAGCGATAGCAACAAACCATTTCAAATAAGTAATGATTTTTTCTTGGTTAATTAGAAAATTATATAAAAATCAATGGTAAAGGAAAAACAAATAACACTATTGTAACATTCCCCGTTTCCCAGTACTCATAAGACATTTACAGCGAGCTGTGTCGTCGCTGTTACTTACTAAACTCCTCGAGATTTCCAGATGGTGGATCCTTTCACCTGGGTGGTCGCATCTGTTCATTATCCACTACAGTGAAAGACCACTTGAGGGAATTCCTCGTCCAAGAGATATTGATAGTACCTTCAAAGAGAAGGGGGTGTCCAAACATCTGGATGCTAAATGTTTCAGATTGTGAAAGGACTATGATAACTCCGTGTAACAGAATAGTCAGTTATGAAAGGTGCATCACTAAAAGGACCTTCCCACGACCGACTGGCGCCACTTAGGGGGCATATTGCTGAACTTCGATTGGCCGAAAGAGATGTCAAATGACCAATGTAAATTAAGAGGCGGAGATTGTCGCCGAAATAAAGTGCGAAGATTTTTTTTTAGGGAAGGAGAAGAAACGAATTGCAGGCAGACTGTTGGACTACGCCCACGAGTTCGGAGTCCGAGAACTCGAGTCGTGTTGGCAAACAACCTGTTAGTTCCCTATGGTATTGGTTCTCCGTATTGATGGAGAACTGAGTTTCAAGTTAAACCTTCGACTTCGACTGTTGTGTCTCCTACTACAGGTGTAAATAACTATTTATCTAACCAAGATTAGAACGAGTTGTTCTTTTGTATATATAGGGCTGTAAAATAAATAATTGTCTGTAAATTCTGCTTCGTTATTTGATCAGTCTAGATCAAGACATTACAGTATCCATGTATGTTTATGCGCTTCTGTTTTCAAGATATAATGATATACATGGGGAAAAATCAGATGTTGTAATTTCATTTTCAAGGTGATAAATTTTTACACACTTAGAAGTTTAATACATAATGCACATTTCTACAGTAATTATTTGGCCTCGTATTCTATTTTGTGATGAATCAAGGATTTCGAGACAATACGGAAAAACAAACCAAATCTCAATATTCTTTTGAATAGATTGATATTCGAACGAAAAATCCCAAAGGGACTGTAGTCAGATTTGATCACCTTTTACTCACTTACAGATCTCTATTATTTCCGTTCTTGGTGACACATTGGCTTTTCCTTTTATTAATGCAATTTCATATAAATATTTTAATGAAACTTCAAACTCTTCATGAAAGGAATAAAGCCTTTATTGGTAAACATACATTTTTAATTAAAAAACTGAATGTTTATGCTATTCTAGGATTTGTTCTAATATATGATTAATGATTATAATGTAATATTCCTTTGGTATAGTGCATTCGTCTCATTAAAAACCTTTCATTAACTAATCTTCTTAATTTATATATTGAGGCTTAATTATATTGAACTTTAGACATCGAATTGCATTATTGGGAAACTTCCCAAAAAGTCCTTGTGGATATGTAAGCCAATAAATCTTAGAGTGATTAATTTATTTACTGGTCATTAATTACATTTTTCACCTTTGTGACTCAAGAGAGTAAAACTGACATCTTGTATAAAGTTACTACTGATGAAGTTCACCTTCTCTGGAGAATATAGCCAAGCATTTAAAATGGAATTCTCTCAGATATTACTTCTATCGCTTTTCTATGAAATAGGGAATGATTTAAAAAATTCAATTTCGCATTGATGTTTCTCTTTTATAATTTCATTTGCCTGTTTTTTTCCCAGGTTACAAAATATTTTGAATCTATACACTAGTATAATTCTTGCATATTATTGACTTTTAATAATAAATAATTATTTTACTTAATTTAACATGTAAAAAATGCATTAAATATGTGCTGGGAAATAAAAAGCTATAAATAGGTCAAAAATAATTGCTAAGAATTTGAAAAATGCCAAGTGGTTCATCAGTTTTTAATTTTTACTATAGAAGTAGTAAAGAAGAATTAAAAAAAAAAAAAGGTGAAAAAAAAGCCAATTTTATTTCCTATTTTGGCTTCAAAATTTGGAAGATATCCAGGCGTTCAACATAGAAAAAGATATATATAAGTTTCCAATAAATTCTTAAGTTAAAGTATTTGAAAATATACTTCTGAGTGTTTCCAATTTCATCAAGCTGATTAATTTTTTTTTACTGCCCTAAGGACCCCCAGATATTGCAATATTATGTTACATAATTTGCTGCTTGAGTAGCTGCATTTTGTATTATACGTTGCGGTTATTTAGCAAAGATTTGCTGTTTGTATGTGTTGCCGATTTCTGCAATTGCTCCACTTGTACACGCTTCAGTTGTGTTTTTTGCTACCTGTGGTTCATGTTTCTCATGTTATAACGTGGCATTATCTGCAAACGAGCTTTTTTGGATTCCTTTCACCATATTACCACAAAACGGATTTCTGTAAAACTTTCATTTCAGGAATCCTTGCTTGTTATGTTGTTGTTCTATTTGTGCATTGAACATCAAATTGCGAAGTGTATAATAGCTGATACAAGACATTCAGTGTATCTGTAAAGTTCTTCAAGTTGCGGCCAATAATATATTGAATAGTATGAGAATTTCAACATGTTAAATTTATGCAAAAAATTGATTATGACGAATTTTGAAAAGATCCAGATAAGATTCAATATTCGTAGATAAATTGTTATCACCTTGAAGTCATCATAATTAAATTTTGAATTCGCATTAAAAACAATGACGATAGAGAATAATAAAATATTTCAAAGTTGCCTTCGAAAATACTAGAAACTCGTTGACGATTAAATACATTATTTTGCTTCAGTCATGCAATGTATATTGACCTGTTCATTACTTTAAATTTCCTATTTTGGTAAATAAAACTTTTCTTCTTGGTGAGTGCTGGTTTAAACATAAAATATCACTACCCATCCCAAACTTCAGATTATTATAATAAGTCAGGACAAATAAAAGATTAATAAAGTAGAAATCAGCGTTTGTTATTCATTTCTAATTCTTATAGAATACAAATAAATAAGTTAAAATTTTATAAAATTAAATAAAAATTAGATAAAAGCAAATTTTTTTCAAATACTGTTTTATTAATCCAACAATTCTAAAATTAAATAATTTCATTAACTTAGAACGCTTTTTTTATATTGCAAAAGCAAACTGTCCCGCTCCAAGCAAAAACAAAATCCCTCTAACTACTATCTAAACATATGGATAGCATTCTAGAATTAAGGAATTATATTTGGCTAATTTGACATTTTATTACTATTCCATGTTGATGCCAAAAAAGCCCCAGAAAAGAAAACATAAATAAACAAGTATGACCCATGTGGATGCTGCTTTCTTAAGAGTTGCATTTCCATGGAATTGATGAACGTAAATAATACATTAAGTATTGAGGAAATACTTCTGCATTCATCACAACAGGATTTAAATACTTTTAGATTTCTTTCCTTCCTTATATCCTCTTCAGCTGAAAATTATACTTTCGAGATTTGAAAGATGCATGTCCTTTGGCCGTTAATTAGTATGGCAGATTTTTTCTAAATTCTAAAATTTTTCTTATAATTTGTTCATTCTGAACATCTGACAAATGATTAATGATAGTTTTCATAACAAAAAATTGATATCGATGATTTTTTCAGTGTTTCTCACAAATATCAAAAAACTACATTAATCTTTTTTTTATATAAAATCTGAATTTTCAAGGTAGAGGAAATGTATTTTCATTTTTCCTTGGGTTTTTTTTCTTTAATATGGCAAAGGTAGCAATGCTATGTTTAAGTTTTATTTCAACCTAATTATTATTAATAAATGGCAGCTGATAGCTTTGAGGAAAGCAAAATTTCTAAATCTGGTTTCAGGACTCCAATCGTAGAATTGACATACTAGATTTCACTCATTTAAGTTTCTGCGTTTTCGAGCTATGGTAATTGCAATCAAGTGAAATTACCGATATTCAGACAATTGACCCTTTCAAATAACAAGCTAAAAATTTACCTTTAATCTACTTATATTACTATTACTACCTTTACTACTACTACTACTACAAAATTTGCTGAAAATCTACACTTGCGTTGCTAAAATATTGCACTAAATTACATTCGTATAAGTTAATGCGTTTTTGAATTTTTCCACTTACATGCATGCAAAAATACAGATTAACAAACGAACAACCTCTGAACGGATTTAATTCCAATTTTGATCTACATTCTAGATGATAAATCTATATACCAATTGTTATCTACATGGCTCTTTACTTTTGTAGATACATTGATTTGTACTCAGACAGTTGGGGCTCTCACTGAATTTCACTCGAAATAGGCAATCTAAATATTTGCTGTAAAGTTTATAGCCTATTTATATGTATATATATTTACCTTTGATTGCATATAATTGCAACTGAATTCCTTTTTTTTTATTTTGAATTAACCGAGTACATATGGCATCTGGTATTCATAATATTTTTATAATTCTGCTTTAAATTTATAAAGATTTTATTTTAAATTTTCCCTTTTATTATTCCATAAAAGCAAAAAAAATTAGAGATAATAGGTATCTAATATTTTTTATTTCCTTATTTATTTATTTATTTTTATTAAAACTGCATCAGCAAAGCTTGATTTAATTATCTTTATGTAATATATTCATTCCTTTTTGTTAAAGTGATATCTTATATAACGGCTGGGGATTCAGCCGTTTGCTATTAGAGTACTGCAGTGGAAGTGATGGCAAATAAAAAGTCTCCAAAGATTGGGTCCGACAAAAGGAAAGGTTTAATTTAAACACAATTTATTAAGAGAAAATAAAATTAAACACATGATGAAATATTTACATATATTATGGAAAAACTTATAAATACATAGATGGTCATTACAGGACCCGAGACCAGCACCGAACCAAATGACAAAATTAATAACACGAATATATATCATATCTTAATTCTTGTATTTGCCTATTAGCTACGGTTAAATGAATGTCAGATATGATACCAATTAAATAGTTATATGTTTAATGTCAAGTGAAGTGATTTACTCAAACTAAGGACGCACAACAGCAGATTAAAAATGCATTGCATCATTTTTCAATAAAGTACGGGAAACAAAAGAATTTGAATTTAGAACCTTAATGCCGAAATTTCCCAACACTTTTCTTTTCATGCGAATTATCTATAAGAGATTAAACTATTTTTCTCGAGATTTTTTTATACTATTGAAGTTCATTTTTCTTAGAATGCTTAAACTCTGTGAACTCAAGCTTGAAATATTATAAATATATATTTGTGTATGTGCCTCATTTTAAACAACGAAATCGTAAAAACAAACACATATGAAGCTTAAACTATAGCAAACAAAGTTTGAGGATAAATATCGATAATGTTAATATAATTATTGCATTGACAAGTAAAGATATCAAAGTAATTTAAAACTGAAAGTTTACATTTGCATTAACATGCAATACTTATATATAATAAACAAAAGTCAATATATGAAATTAAATATGTATGCTACGGTTTCATTTATTTTTTACTTTAAGGTCATCATAATTTTTCGAATATATTATACTATGAAAGCATTCCAGTTATTTTATACAACGCTTTAATGTTTACATCCATCTCCTAAAGATATTCTATTCTGTTCCATATAGTCTTATAGTGATATCACAGCCACTGAGAGTTCTGATTTCACCTCTAATGGATATTTAATTGCGATATAAAGGCACCCAAACAAACAAAAACAAAAGCTCAAAACTTGTCTTTTTGGAATTTCAGCAAGCTCAAATAATTATCAAAATAAAAATAAAGGAAATTCTTTTTTTAAAAAAATACTTTCTTTACTCTGGAACGAAAAACAATTCTTCCTTTATTCACATACGGTTAAGGGAAACAATTTCCTCTTCCGGGAACTGTTCCGTCAAAAGACAATCCATCTCTGTCTGAAGCAAAAGAATCTGCTTCGGTTGCGGAATGATACTGGTAACGGATTGAAGTCGTTTTTATGGAATCTATTTAACTTCTAATGCATGGAATCTCACTAAAATGTGACCCCTTCCTCCCCAACATTGAAGAAATAGATTGAAAAGTGAAACAAGAGACGCGGCCACAGGGATCTTTGGATAGACGATAAATTTGAGGCGCCTTAAAAAGACTCAAATTTTATTATGGGGACAATTTCAATTCGGACGTTAGAGGGTATTCGAATGGTAAGGAATGAGAAAAGAGAGTGACTGCCTTGCCCTTTTTTGTGCTACCTTCTTTTATTTTAAATTATTAGAAAGATTTTAAACTGATGGTCACAATATTTTTCTTCTCAGAAACGCTTATAATATATATATTTTTTAGTATTTCTTATTTATAAATAATAAATTATTATTATTCAAACATTAGCATTTTGTACATATATTCATTATGCAGCTGATTCTTAGTTACACATAGTATAATTCAATGCAGATTTTCAACATTTATTCAGAACTAACATTTTTTTAAAAGTTTAAATATGTTTAAATCTAAAAGTCAGTCTAAAATTTAAGAACATTATATCTGAAAGTAATATTTTGTATGAATTAAATTGCAACAACTAATATTTCGAACATAAACATACTAACTAGTATAATAAAATATTTTATTCAATGAATGCACCATTCTTCCTTTAATTAAAAATGGGCATACTGAAGCTTCATAACTCTTTCTACTGTCACGAAATATTTTTAGCATTTTTTTGTTCACATTGAAATCTCTATTTTATAATTTTAAAATACAGGTATAAATCTTATTATAAACAACTATAGTTTGAAAAATTCACATATTATAAATATTATGCCGGAATATCTTATGCCATAAACAAAATGCAACAAGCAAATGAACTTTTTATGTACGTTATTTAATTTTCAGCTAGAATTGTTATCAACATATGTAATTAATGTTTATTGTTACAAAATGCCAAATCTCTCGCACCAAATCTCATCAAATGTAACTATCCATAGAATTGTTTTGCACCTCAAGTGTGTGTGAATTGCGTAAGAATTAAAATAAATTTAATAAATATGCATATGAATCAGAGGTAAAATATATCATCCAAAACATTTCGAGATTTTTTTTGCTAGTAATGTTGCATTAATGCACTTGGATTTATGAATTGCATATATATAAGAACTTAAAAAATATCTAAATTTTCGCTTTATATTATAAATGTTGTTAAGAACTTCATCTTGTTAAAAGGCCTTTATCTTTAAAATATAACTTTGTCTTTTATCTTTAAAATATAACCTTAAAAAAATACATTTTATGCATTTTCATAAAGCTTTAAATGCTTGTCTCAAGATTTTAAACGCATTTATTACAGTGTCTTAAATAAAAACCTTAAGTTTCTTTTAGAAATAAAAAAAATCAGATGAAATTAACACCCATCTTAATCAATGTGCTTAGCATGTAATGTCATTAACTATTTCATGCGTTGGGGAAATATATGATATTTTTAGCACCATTTATTTGAAGTATAAAATGCTGCAAAAATGATTATAGATCCTACACAGATCTATATCATAATTAGTTTGTTATATTATTACATTATCCAAAGTAAATTTCTCGTTTATATTTTTCTAAGGTAAACAATTTTAAGAGAAATCCTAAAATAGAATGGTTTCTTTTTAAATAAAAATAAATATCTAACAGTTTTCTTCTATTAAATAAATTGTAATACACTTTCCCATGAGTAAGGTGTTTTAATTTAAGTCATTAGTTAATATTTATCTATAACAAATAATGTGAAAGCATAAGATTAGCTTTAATGTTAAACAAAATTTGCACTTCTTGTGAGAAAAAATTTTGAAGGGAACATTGTGTAAAATTTTAATTAAAACAACTGAGTCTTTAATATTAATATATTTATTATTAAAATGTAATTCCTTTGTTAAATCTCAAATCTCTTGAAATCAATAGAATAGTTGAAATAGAATAAATAACAAGTTCAGTTCTTTTAATCAATCAAATTTGCTTGTATTTTTATTCATAAATACGTATAATCTACAATACGTATAATTTGAATACGTGTATTCAAATAATATCTATATATAGAAAACAATTGGAATACCATGTTACAATTGTTAAAACAAATATTAGAAATAAGCAGGATAGCTGAAATATATCATTTAGTTTAATTCTATGAATATACTTTATTATCTTCAAAAATGTGTGCTTCGTCAACTACAAGAATCACTCTTTGAATTTCAAAGACAACGCTCTCAAATATTTCCCATCCATCTAAATTCAGATAATTTTTTTTATTATGTTGCATTTTAATATAATATATTCAGCAATTATATTTTAATGTTAATTTTATTTACAGTTTTAATTCACAATCAGGGCAGCTTCAAGTCAGTAGCAGATATAATGCACTTTATTAACTTATTAACTGGATTATGTTTATGAATGAAAAATTTGAATACTCAAAAAAATATGTCCTTATATTATTGTAGTATACAGAATTTCCGACTATAAACAAACACTATGATTAATTTAGTGAAGAGCAACCCCTAAATAAGCATAATGATGTTGAAATACGTTATTATTTATATAATTGTACATTTTACAATAATCTGAAACCAGTAGATTCTCCTTACATTAACACTAATGCGTTTATTCTGCTATTAACTGCATACAACTTTTTACAAATTAGCATCTTCAGTAATAAAATGAAAGTTAACATTTTATCATTGTAGCATTCAGAATTTTTGCAAGAAAATGGTATGAAGAGTTGTTTTAATTCTGTATATTATATACTCCTTTAATATTTTGTTTAAAGATGGAGTTATTTCAATTTTTGTTAAAAATAACTAGATGTTTCATATTATAAGATTAGTTTGAAAATAACCAAGATTTTATTTATTTATGTAGAATTGACATTATATGGCTGCTAAATTATATTTATAATATTAAAGACACTTAGCATAGCATAATAATATTAAACATAAGATTTAAGATCATTCTTATGTTTATTTAAATATAGAAATAAATAGGAAAAACATTATTGACAAAACTTTTCCATTGTAATATCTCCAAAATTACCTCCAGAAAAATATAATAAATTAGAATGAAACATACCTTATTCAAATATATATATATATATTAACTTCTCTGTTTTCAAAGCATATCAAATAGGAGTTAATAAAATTTCGCTGAATCTACAAGAAGAAAAATACTTTTCCAACATAACATTTTTACCATAAAGGAAAAAATTAAAAATATATCATTTCTCATTTTTTTTATCAAGAAAGTACTTAGAAAATGTTACAATCATGCGAGCAAAAAATACATAAATATTTTAAAATATGATGCATTATTTAAAAGAAATTGCAAATTAATATAATGTTTTGTTGAAAACATGAAAATATTTGTTTAAATATTATTAATTATTTTTAAATAAAGGCAATATACCAATTTAATTGTTTTTATTATTTTTATGATTCTTATAATAATTTTAAATAATTAAGGTGAAGGCTATCATATAAATTGCTATTAAATATTTTCGAAATTATAATTTTATTAATTTATTGAATGCAGTAAAAACATTATGAAAATTAGCGTCTAATAATATCAACATGATTAAAAAAAATATAATCATTTCTTTTATCAGTTATATAACAGTTAGTTAAAATATTACAAATATTTATTTAATTATTCATGGCTTTAACATAGAGTATTAAAAATCGTTTTTATTTCTATATATACAGCATTAGCCTAATCAATCCACTTTTACTATACTTTAAATAACAGCCTTTATATCCCATAATTATTTTTCTCAATTAAATTTCAAGTAATTGATATTTTCAAGCTATATTATCAAAAGAAACACAGATTATATTTATAAAGCAGATAATATTAACAAAAAAGGGGAATAAAAAAATAGGTAAAAATAATTTTATATTTATCCTCCTTTTCTTCAAGTTTAATGGATCGTGAGTTCAGTATCTCATAACACGAAAGAACTGGTATGTGCGTATATAATCTTCAGGTTCTCTAAATGTATCATGTTTCAAATGTGCTCATGCGTGCGAAAATCCTGGCCCATGCTCTTTTGTTATTGTCCAAAAAATAATTTATAATTCCTAGATTATAATTAGATAATTAACAGGAAGCTAAGAGGCTGGATACTATTCTGTAAAACAATTTGTCTCATCCAAATTCATTTTCAATAAAACGTTGGTAAGTTAGCGTAAAAAAATAACACTTTATAACTTGTTTAACTATATTTTAAATCTTTCAAAATGACCACAGTATGTATGCATAATGCATTAACTAGATTAAAAAAGATTAAACATATTTACTCATTTATTAAATAAATACAATGCAATGTATAATCGCAAATCGTGTACCAACTTGCATTTAAGAATTTTTCGTTTAGAAAATTTAAAAGCAATCATCCAGCCTTTTATTTGAGCCTTAATTTTAATACTAATAATATAACGCTAAGCTTCAACACTTTGCTGGCTTATAAGACTCTGATTTTTACTGTATTTAAATAAAATTTATTCTAGACAATTTACACCTGAATTAGCAAAGTAATTCTACAGAAAAAAAAAACATTTTCTTTTTCAAAAATTTGCTTGCTGTTACGGTATCTAAGCAAGTAATCAAAAACATCTATAAGATAGCGTCATTTTTATTATGCATTTAATATTTTGGTTCATTCTGTTTGTAAAAATTGGAAACTTAATTGATTAAACTCCCATAATATTCTATATAATTATATTTTATACCATTTACTTGCACTCTGTGACTTTCGGCATAGATTTATATTACTACTTATCTGAATATTTGTATTCTACATCCAGTGTCATACACCACTACATTATGTCCATTTTATTGGTATAGAAGATTCCATTAATCTTCATTTAAGATGGCTTTCATTGATGGCTTTATCAATGGTAGAGTTATTATCTTTTTACGATAAATGGGCGGCAAATGTAGCTCTCTCGTGTCTCATTTTCCTCATAGATGTCTCAACCTTTTTTTATACTTGTTTTTCCTTCATGGTGTAGTTTTTTTTCATTATTAATAAAATAAAGGTGTAGATGTTAATATGATTCAAACAAAGTACGCTCCTAATCGAATTTCTAGAACCTAAAATAGTGTAATTGGAGGCATAAATGTTTTCATAAATAGAGCATGATTATAAATTGTCATCCGATTCATATTTTCCGGAAGATACCAAAATATAAATTGTTTTCTTTTATATTTATTTTCGTATTACATTAGAAATGATTCTTTTGTGGTATAATTAGATGAAGGTTCTGAAGAAGTGGAGTTATGTGAATGAGAAATGTTAAATTTTCATTTCAACCACTTAATGTAATTTCCTTTAAGTATTTGTATTTTATTTTCTGACATTGAAAATGGATGTATTTAATTCGTGACATTATAGAGATCAATAAGAGGATATAAAATTGAGTACAATTACAGATTGAAAATATTTAATATTTTTTTAAATTGTCGAAAATCAAAAATAATTAATTTTTAAAATAATATTATATCTAGACATATAATATTTTTCTCGAAATCAATTAAATAATTTAACTTAGAATTAAAAATAAAACCTGACAAATTACTTAATCTTATTTTTATTCTTCATTCTGTGGCATAAACATTAAAATTTCAAATGGTTTAAAATTTGAAAATTACTCAGCAGTATTTTTCACTACAACAATCGAATGAACTTCAGATCAAAGATTATTTTTTTATCCCCAATACTGAGAAAAATAAAAACAGAACGTTAATAGTTAATTATTTCATGTAAATTAAGAGAAGAAAAATCTATTTAAACGATAAATGAGAAACAAGTTATTTTCATACAGTATAGTTAAGGCTTTTTTTAACAAATTCGTAAACAGCTTTTTAATCCTACACATTATTGAGAATTTTAACTTTGATGCATTGACGTTGCATTCATTTAAAGTTATAACAATTTTTAACTAGGAAAAATATGTAGTAATTTATTCATGAATTAAAAGGAAAATAAATACAGAATTTAAGTTCAAATTCATAAACAGTTAAATGAGAAGGATTTTCAGTATTTTTTATCGATCTATTTAAAATAATTTTTAATTTATATAAAATGGGAATATCCGATTTTTCAATGCATTAATTTTAATTTGACCATAATTTGCTTTTGCACCTTTCCTAGAATAAGTGAAATAAGGTGAATGATAAAAGTCATTTGCCAGAGAGAGACTTGAAACTGTTAAACGTGTAGTATCCAATACAAATATTTAAAGTAGCAGGAATGTTAAAAAACGGAATAGAATAAAATCTGGATATGCGAATGGAGTTTCATTCCTTTTTACCAAAGGGGATTTTCTGAGAGTGAATTGCATTTAAATTGTGATTTACGTAAATCATGTTTCTGTAGTTTAAGATCTTCGTTAACCAAATACCGAGTCTGAACGAAGTTTTCCGCAAGATTGCAGAAACAAGAATCGTGAAATTAGTTGCCTTTGATTGCTATGATTGCTTTTCGTGTTCAATGTTTATCAACAATTATAAAGCTTTCCCAAATTCCTACAGAAAAATATGTTCAATTAAAAGAAAAATAATCATAACAATTAGATTATTTGCCTTATTTCAAACCTCTTGGCATTCTTCACCAAAAAATTTGTTAAATGCATTTCTTTTTTATTTTTATAAGAATCTTATTTACTGGCCAAGTAATGAAATTTATTATTTAGATTATGAAATGTCTAAATAAAAGGATTTAACTTTAGATTATG
>JAPMOR010122903.1:0-10734 GCA_026543865.1 Argiope aurantia
TCGATCGCCGAATAAAAGATGTTTGTGTGTAAAACGTGTGTGACCAATGCGGAGTCTAGATAATTTAACGTCTAGCTCTCGCATAGGTAGACACGGCCAGAATGAAATAATAGGTTTTATAGTGTGAAGTTTGTTATTCATTTGATTGCTCCATGACACCTGCCAGAGAGAGTAAAAATGACGTTGGATTGCACTTTTCGCATCACTGAATGGAATGTCCCTCTGTAGAAGCAAAGACGCACTCTTTGCAGCATTATCCGCGAGCTCATTACCAGTGATTCCAACATGACTCGGAATCCAGCAAAATAGAACCTCAAACCCCCTGTTTTGGAGAATCCTTAGGAGACCCAAGATTTCCAGGGCAACTGGATGAATTTTATTTTGAATATTGCAAAGTATTTTCAATGAGCTCATACTGTCAGTATAGATGCAAAATTTATGCCCAGGAGAGAGTGAAATCATCTGAAGAGCATAAAGAACTGCTAATAGTTCAGCAGATAGAACTGAAAGAGATGCGTCTAGGCGGTAACTGAATATATCAGTTTCGAAAACAATACCGCAACCAACATGACCATCTGACTTTGAACCATCCGTAAAAACTTTTAGGTAATCTAGATACTGACAGCGATGAGAATTAAAGAGATTCTGGTAGACAATAGGGGCAGTATTCTGCTTCTCAAAACTAGAGAAGGGATTTAGGAAGGAAAACTGAGGGATTTTCCATGGCGGAAAGGAAAAGAGATCATAAGTCTGTATCACTTTATCGTGGAGCTCTGAACCATGAAGGAGAGATTTAGCTCTCTCGAAAAATGGGAGAATGTGGGAAGGTCGAGCATTATAATGTCTTCGAAGACTAGCCGGAAATGTCATAGAGGACAAGGGGTGCTTCGGAATAGACAAGGCTCGAAGGTAGTACTGGGCAGATACTTTTTTTCGTCGTAAATCAAGTGGTAACTGATGACACAGAACATAAAGACTATGCATTGGTGAGGTCCGAAATGCTCCAGAGCAAATTCGCAAAGCTGAATGGTGTATAGTGTCAAGTCTACGTAAGACCGTAGAACGCGCAGAACCATACACCATACATCCGTAATCTATACGGGATAAAGTCACTGATTCGTAAATTCGGAGCAAGGAAGTGCGATCTGCTCCCCAAGTGGTTCTGGAAAGTACCTTAAGAATATTTAATGACCTGTCACACTTCTTCCGCAGATGTAGGATGTGCGGAAGGAAAGTGAGCTTACGGTCAAATATTATTCCTAGAAATTTTATTTCATTGACTACAGGTATTTCAACATTCCCAATATGGATTGAAGGATCCAAATGAATGGCTCGTCTTCTACAAAAGTGAATACATTGACTTTTTTCAGGAGAAATTGTATGCCCGTTTTCATCGCACCATCCTACGAGTTTGCTAACTGCAACCTGCAGTTGGCGCTCTATTAAGCGCATATTGCTCCCTTGGCAGGAGATCTGAAGATCGTCGACATATAATGTAGCTTGAATAGATGAAGGTAAAACATTAAGAATTTGACTGAAATGACTGATAAAAAGTGTAACACTGAGGATACTTCCCTGTGGAACACCTTCAGCTTGAATAAAAGGATCGGAATATAAATTACCAACCCGAACACGAAAGGTGCGCAACGATAAAAAGTGTTTTAAAAACATGGGCAAATTTCCCTTAAATCCAAAATTTGCCAGTGCAGAGAGAATACCATACCGCCAGGTACGGTCATAGGCCTTTTCAATGTCGAAGAAGACAGAGACCAGATGATTTCGACGGGCAAATGCATTACGAATTTGAGTTTCAAGTAGCACAATATTATCAAATGTCGACCGTCCTCTGCGAAAACCACTTTGCAGCAACGGGATGCATTCTTTCCTTTCCAGTTCAAATATAAGACGGGCATTAACCATGCGCTCAAGTGTCTTGCATAGACAACTTGTGAGTGCAATAGGCCTATAGTGCAGAGGGTTAAAGGAGACCTTGCCAGGTTTCAGGATTGGAATCACAATAGCTTCATGCCATTGCGATGGGAACTTCTGTTCAATCCAAATGCGATTAAATAAGATTAACAGATTGGAAAGAGAAGTGGCAGACAAATGGCGAAGCATGTTATATGTGATTCCATCAGGACCAGGACTGGTATCATGAGTCTTCGATAACGCCGTTAGCAATTCGTTCATTTTGAATTCCGAATTATATGGAAGGGATTTTCGAGTATAAAAACACAACTGTTTCTGTTGTGCACGATTCTTCATTTCTACAAATGAAGGTTTATATGAATCAGAAGAAGAAACCTGTGCAAATGCATATCCGAGAGCATTGGCGACATCTAATGGGGATGATATACTTCCATTTTCTGTCTCCAGAACAGGAATAGAAAATTCTTTATGAATACCACTAGCCGCTTTAACCTTCTTCCAGAGTAGTTTCGAAGATGTAAAGGCTGTGATGGAAGAGATGAAATTAATCCAAGATTCTCTCTGGGTTTTTCTACGGATACGACGAGCATTGGCTCTAGCACGTTTAAAAGCAATTAAATTATCTGTTGTGGGATATCTTCGGAAAATATTCCACCACTTTTTTTGTTCTCGGTGACTGTCGCGGCAAGCTTCATTCCACCATGGTCTCGGGAATTTCCTCAGACGTGGGGAGCTTTTAGGGATGGTATTGTTCGCAGCGTCAATTAAGCAGTCAACTACATTTTGTATGGCTTCTGTAATATTAGTCGTTCTGACCATATTCTCCTAAATTATTGCCTGTTGCGCGAAAGCAGTCCAGTCTGCCCGCTGGAATAGGAAACGCGGGGGACAGGAAGTCACGCCGCCTCTATCAACAAAGGAGACCATTAAGGGGAAGTGATCACTATCATAGAGATCACTCCCAACTGTGAAACTGAGCAACGGAAAGAGATCGGGAGAGCAAATAACCAGATCCAGACTGTGAAATGTACGTGTGGGCTCATGGAAATATGTTTCCTCGTCTTTATTGAGCAGACAGAGAGAGTTATCAGTGATAAACTTTTCAATCTGTCGCCCACGAGAATTTGTATTTTCCGAACCCCACAAAGTACTATGAGCATTAAAATCGCCAAGAAGCAAGAACGGCTTGGGTAGTTGGTCCACTAAACTATTAAGTTCGTGTTGGTTAATGACAGCGTGTGGTGGCAAATATATACTACAAACTGTGACAAGGGTCCGTATATGAACTTGAACAGCCACAGCTTGTAAGGAAGTCTGTAAATTTAAATGAGAGCTCGGGTAAAGGTTGGATGTTAATATGCAGACACCACCGGAAGGATTATTTCCAGTGTTAGCGTCTTTCCGAGCACAGTTATAGCCACGGATTTTCACAGCAATATCATGTTTCAGGAATGTTTCCTGAAAAGCAAAACAAGCAGGATGGAGCTGATTAATTATATGCTTTATGCCAACAACTTTGGACCGAAGACCACGACAGTTCCAAGAAATGAATGTTCCCATTAAGAAACTTTAGAATTAAGTTTATTATGGCAAGTGTTATGAAGAGTCGGCGAAACATCGCAACTCATTTGTAATTCATCCTCCTCATCAGATGGATGGAGGGAAATGGAATCGGGACTTTTAGGTGAGCCAAAGATGGACGTTAGGTCCTTATGGACATTACCTTTCGTCGCAAGTCCCAAAGCGACAGAATTTTGTGCTGCAGATTTTTTTAACTTCGTTCTTAGTTCTTTTGGCGAGAGTCCCCGTTTTGAAAGCTTTAGCTTAAGTGATCTTTGCGAATTAGAGTTTGATTTAGATCGAAATGGTTTGTTAGTTTCAGGTGCACTGGATGCTGTATTTTCTACCTCAGAATCTGAAGATTTTTCAATAGTTGTAGTTTGGGGGTTATACTTTACACAATTTGTGCATTTACAGTTGGCACAGAAAGGTGTTTTTGCAACGGTAGCATAACTCACACCAGGTTTGGGTGTTTGAGCCAATACTTTTTTCCTTGCTTCAGGATACGAAATAGATTCTTTAAATTTAATGGAGGTTATTTGTTTTTCCACTTTCCAGCGTTCACAGGCTCGAGAAAACGAAGTATGGGAGCCTCCGCAGTTGACGCATTTTTCGGGAGCGTTACACTGTTGACTATCGTGGTCTTTTCCTGCACAGAGGGCGCATGTTTGTGTCCCGCGGCAATTAATCTTTGAATGGCCGAAACGCTGGCATTTAAAACATCTCAAAGGATTTGGGATGTACTGTCGGACCGGTAGTTTAATATATCCTGCATATATGAATTCTGGGATTGTTGGTCTATGGAATGTAAGTATATAATGCTTTGTGGGAAGGAGCTGCTCATCCCGCCTAATGGAGATTTGGCGTACGTAAGTCACTCCTTGGGGTTTCAATTCAGCAGTGATTTCTTCAAGGGGAACATTGAACAATTCACCACATGTTATTACACCCTTGGAATAATTTAAAGATGTGTGAGAGGCAGTGGTTACAGGGATGTGAGCTAAAGCTTTCATTTTTATTACTTGCTGTGCTTGCTTTTTCGTGGAAACCTCGATCAGCAAGTCACCAGAACGCATTTTCCGTATGGCAGCGACTTCACCAATTGTTGCAGAGATTGCTTTCTGCACTAGAAAAGGTGATACAGAATTAAAATTTTCGTTTTTATCACTCATTCTTTTAATTATAAAATAGCGGTCAAAATGTGGAAGGTTGGTAATGCCATTAGGTATTTTGTGATGCCCACTGAAGGGAGATTTCTTGGGAGGAGCCATGCGATATTAAGAAAGTTTCGGGCCCGACGGCACCGCCCACTACGGAGCCCAACAAGGGAAGGCAGCCACCGGCTCTGGACAGTTCCAACCTCGGCACTTACCCTAGTGCTAATCGGTACCTATACGCTGGGAGTTACCCCCGGGGACAGTGACCACCCTTAACGCCAAGCCCAAGGAGTAACCCCTTCGCTTGATCCCTGGCAGACTAACGACTTAGGTTGCTAGCTACCGGCCGATTGATACACCGGGGACCACAGTGCACCACCCGTCTAATGGGTCACCACGCACGGCGGACACGTGGGGGTAATTGCTGTCTATGAGAAGCAAGGAGGAAACAGAGTGGCGACAGCTTTTCATGGAGATCTCTCTCGCCTATCCTCGAGGGAAAGAAAAAAAGGAGACAGCAGAAGACGTAGAGGAGAGCGAACTAAAAGGGAGTAGAGATCCCTGGGTACTTCGGGATTGGGACACCCGTACTTACCTAAAGAAGGTGAGCCCCTGAGGGGGAAAGTGGAATAAGAAGGTTTGTCTTTAATAACACTGTTTTGAGCATGCAAATCATAGCAACTCATAGAAAAAACCTCCTCCTCTTCCTCTTCAGGGACTCGCCTTCTATAGGTGAGTACGGGTGTCCCAATCCCGAGGTACCCAGGGATCTATACTCCCTTTATCTTTACACTCCCCTATGCCTTCTGCCATCTTCTTAATTTTTTCCTTCCCTCGACGGCAAGCGAGGGAGCTCCCCATGAGAAGCCGTAGCCGCTCTGTTTGTTTCTTGCTTCTCATGGACAGCAAATACCCCCACGTGTTTGACTTGCGTGGTGACCCATTAGACGGGTGGTGCATTGTGGTCCCCTGTGTATCAATCGACTGGTACCTAGTCACCTGAGTGGCTAGTCTGCTAGGGATCAAGCGAAGGGGTCACTCCTTGGGCTTGGCTTTAAGGATGGTCACTGTCCCCTGGGGTAACTCTCATCGTATAGGTTCCGGATAGTACTAAGGTGTACGCCGAGACTGGAAAAGACCAGAGGCGGTAATTGCCTTTCCTTGTTGGGCTCCATGGTGGGCGGCGCCGTCGGACCCGTATCATCTTTAATATCGCATGGGCACTTCCAGGAAATCTCCCTTCAGTGGACATCGCACAGTCCAATCTTTTGTAAAAAATAATTCTTACCATGATTCTTTCTTTGTCATCAAACGTCTTTCTCAGTCAAATGAAACATTTAATTCTGTACCTCCTTATCTTGTGCAGAAGGCGTTTGCAGCAACAATAGATGACGTCACTTCAATCCGTAAAATGCGTTCGTGTGACTTGCTTGTTGAAATAAATTCTAAAAAGCAAGCCCAACAAACAATGAAATTGAAAGCTTTGTCAAATATCCCAATTACTGTAAGTCCGCACTTATCTTTAAATTATTCTAAAGGTGTTATAACTTGTGTTGAATTGTTTCATGTTCCTCTTGAAGAAATAGCAAAAGAATTAAAACCCCAAGAAGTGACCAATGTACAACAAATCTCAATCCGGCGGAACGAGCAAATACTTCCCACCAAACATGACATACTAACTTTCCATAGCCGAAATATACCAAAATTTATATATGCCGGTTACATAAAATTACCTGTTAGACATTATATTCCAAATCCATTACGATGTTTTCATTGCCAGCGTTTCGGTCACTCGAAACCCAACTGCCGCGGGACACTCACTTGCACCCGCTGTGCTGAGAAAGGCCACGATAGTCAGCAGTGACGTAAGCGTGGAGCAGTATAGCCAAAATTGACTCTTGCGCAATAAACAGCACAACAAAAACAACAAGTCAGCAGTGTAGCGCACCCGAAAAGTGCGCAAACTGTGATGGCAATCATGCATCATTCTCTCGAACTTGTGAACGTTAGCAACAGGAAAAACAGATAATAGCAACTAAAGTAAAAGAAAAGATATCCTATCCAGAAGCCAGGCTAAAGTTTTTGTCCCAAACACCTAAACATGGTATAAGGTATGCAGCTTCTGTGAAAACTTTTCATGCTCTAACTGTGCAAAAAGCAATCTAAAAACAAAAGCGAACCATAAAATTTCAGATTCTGAATCAGAATATTCTACAATAAGTATTCCTGAAACAAATGAAATTGAAATGCACAAAACAAGATCAAAATCCAATAAATTCCTTAAGCTAACGCTTTCAAAACGTGGCCTGTCTGCAAAGAATTTAAGTAAAAAATTTAAAAAATCAAATTTGCGTTCATCTGTCGCACTGGGATTCGCAAACCAAGGTGGCGTCCTCATGGACTTAACGTCCATTTTTTGGGGAGCATCCAAGAGTTCCGAATTAATCTCATTTTATCCATCTAAGGGGGAGGTTGGTTGGTTGGTTGGTTGGTTGGTTTGTGTGGTTTATTGGCGCAAAAGCCACATTTGGCCATACTGCGCCAATCAGATGGTAAAATTATAAAATGATATTTAAAACACTCATTTGTTAAATTAGTATAAGTGTGAAAAGATAAAATTGAATAGTGCAAAAAGTGATCTTAGCATCTGAACATTTAAAAACATGGTTCATGAAAATCTGAAACTATGAAGAACGAACAAGAACACACACACAAAAAAATGTTCAACACAAAATAGAATTATAGAAAATTATATGTAAGTAAAAAAGCCAATAGCTCTTAAGAATTTAAAAATATTTGGGTGGTATTTTTCACCCACCAAGTCTTGTAATGTTGAAGACGAGTTAAAAAAACAAGCACGATAAGAATTAAAAACAGGACATTCAATTAAGATATGGTGAACAGTAAAATCAACTTGGCAGCTGTTGCACATAGGCGCATTTTCCCCGAATATGAGATGTTTATGGGTGAAGCGCGTATGCCCTATACGGAGACGAGTTAATTTAACATCCATTTGCCGTATAGGATGAACAGGCCAAGAAACAACGTCCGTTTTTATAAGATGTAATTTATTGTGGATCTGTAAATCCCATGACTTTTGCCAGTTAAAACAGATGTGGTGATAGATGGATCTTTTAATGTCGCTAAAGGGAATTCCCATGCTTAAAAAAGTCGTTGCAGATTTTCCAGCCAAGTCCGCCTTCTCATTCCCCAAGATGCCGACATGACTCGGTACCCAACAGAAAATAATATTTAACCCATCATTTTTTAAAAGTCGCAAGGTAAATAAAATTTTAATAGCAATCGGATGCATTCGATTGTGGTAATGCGATAGTGTATCCAGAGCACTCATGCTATCGGTGTAAATAATAAATTTACGCTGAGTAGAAGTTGAAATTTTCTGAAGAGCACAGAAAATTGCCAATAACTCAGCAGTAAAAACTGAGCAGCAACTGTGAAGACGGTGGCTCAGTGTTGCAGATGTAACAACAATTCCACAACCAACATATCCATCGGATTTCGAACCATCCGTAAAGATAGGCACAAAAGAAGAATACCGATAGCGATGATATAAAAAGAGCTGTTGGAAAACAAAAGGTGCAGTTAATGATTTGTCAAAACCCATGAAAGGATTCAAGAACGAAAACTGTGGGATATCCCAAGGGGGGAAAGTAAAAAAGTCAACAGCCTTAACACGAACAGTATTAAGATCCGAGTCATTCAGAAGCAATCTGGCTCTCTCACAAAATGGAAGAACGTGAGAGGGGCGGGCATTATAAAGTCGACGAAGACCGACTGGCAAGGAAATATCGCTTAATGGATGTTTGGGAACAGATTTTGTACGGAAATAAAATAAGGCAGACATTTTCTTTCGTCTTAAGCAAAGTGGTAGTTGGTGACATATAACATATAGGCTTTCAACTGGAGATGTACGAAACGCACCAGAGCAAATGCGTAATGCAGAATGATGGACAGTATCCAGTCGCCGCAAAACAGATGAGCGGGCGGAACCATACAACATACACCCATAATCTATCCGGGAGAGAATTATTGCCTGGTAAATACGGAGAAGGGAGGTTCGATCGGCACCCCAAGATGTTTTTGAGAGAACTTTTAGAATATTTAATGATTTCTCACACTTCTTCCGCAAATATAATATATGCGGAAGGAAGGTGAGTTTCCGATCGAGAATCACTCCCAAAAACCGTACTTCATTCACAACAGGAATTGGAATATTTTTAATTCTAATACAAGGATCCTGGTGAATGTTTCTTTTCCGACAGAAGTGAATGCAATTACTCTTCTCTGGGGAAATAGTGTGACCATTATTATCACACCAAGCTACCAATTTATTTACTGAGTTTTGCAGTTGTCGCTCTATTAGTGTCATGTTACTGCCTTGGCATGAGATCTGAAGATCATCAACATAAAGTGTTCCTTGAACAGATGAAGGCAACTTATTTAAAATTTGGCTTAGATGCACAATAAAAAGAGTAACACTGAGGACACTTCCTTGAGGAACTCCCTCAGCTTGAATAAAATTATTAGAATAAAAGTTACCAACTCGAACACGAAAAGTACGTTGTGTTAAAAAGTTTTCTAAAAATATTGGCAAGTTACCCCTAAAACCAAAATTAAATAGTGTGGAAAGTATACCATAGCGCCAAGCACGATCATACGCTTTCTCTATGTCGAAAAATATAGAAACAAGGTGGTTCCTCCTAACAAATGCGTTGCGAATTTGAGTTTCAAGTAATACGAGGTTGTCAAAAGTAGACCGACTTCTACGGAAACCACTCTGCAACGGGGAGATGCAACCTTGTTTTTCCAATTCGAATATTAGACGAGCGTTGACCATGCGCTCGAAGGTCTTACAAAGGCAATTTGTAAGAGCAATTGGTCTGTAGTTCAGAGGGACAGATGGTTCTTTGCCAGGTTTTAAGATAGGAATCACAATAGCTTCTCACCATTGTGAAGGGTATTTCTGCTCAGTCCATATTCTGTTAAAAAGCAGTAACAGATTGGAAAGGGAAATGGTATTCAAATGGCGAAGCATGTTATATGTGATTCCATCTGGCCCAGGACTGGTATCATGGACTTCAGACAGAGCCATCTCCAGTTCATGCATCCTGAATTCACAGTTATATGGAATGGTTCTTCGGGTTTTGAAGCGCAGAAGCAACTGTTCCGCTCGATTCTTAATTGCCAGAAACTGAGGGCTGTAAGAAGCAGTTGCGGAAACTTGTGCAAACGCTTGACCGAGAAGGTTAGCAACGTCTAATGGGTTCGAATGCATCATATTGCCGGTTTTTAAAACCGGAATAGAAGTTTCGTGATAGATCCCATTGGCGGCTTTTACTTTTCTCCATAAAAGTTTACTGGAAGTGGATGATGTGATGGATGAAACAAAGTTAATCCATGATTCTCTCTGGCTACGACGTCGAATGCGGCGGGCTAGCGCCTTGGCTCTTTTAAAGGCGATCAAATTCTCAGTCGTAGGGTACCTTCTGAAACGATTCCAGAGTTTTCTCTGTTTCTTATGACTATCGCGGCAGGCTTCATTCCACCACGGTCTACGAAATTTTCTTAGCCGTGGTGTGGTTTTCGGAATGGTGGCGTTAGCGGCGTTCATTATCGTATCAATGACATTTTGTACTGCTTGTGAAACGTCTTCATTACTGACCATAGCCTCATTGATACATGCTACTTGGGAAAATGTATTCCAGTCTGCCCGCTGGAATAGAAAACGCGGAGGACAAATAGTATCTAAGGGGGAGGATGAAGAATTTAAAATGAGTTGCGATGCCTCGCAACCTTCACCCAATGTTCCAAATTCTTCACCAGCAACAAGAACTTCTGAATGGGTACCTTCCCTTCTTGGAATTGTCGCGGCATCCGGTCCAAATTGCAGTGTCGAATTGCAGTTGAACAAATTTCATACTGTCTGAAATAAGTGTTCAAGAAACTTTCTTGACACCAAACATTCCCATGAAATTATGTGGCTACAACTTTGTACGAAAAGATACAGACACAGGATCTGACAATTCCGGAAGTGTCTGTATATTCACTTCAAATCTCTATCCAAGTT
>JAPMOR010122909.1:0-28858 GCA_026543865.1 Argiope aurantia
CAAAATTATCAAATTCTTACTAAAGCGGAGAGATCTTGATTCACTTGATATCTGACATGAGATATTGTTTGATATTCATTTTCGGATAGAAAATTGATATTTTGGATAATCAATCCATGATATTTAAAATTTAAGATACAAGCCCTAGTCATGACAGAAAATAATTATAGTAGAACTTTTGTAAATTTGAATTCTTCAACAATTTTTCTCTGCTTTCCACAATTCAGTATTTAATAGGATGTTAAATTTTGTTTAATTCGAATTTTTTGGACTGTTTATTTTATTTTATTTATTTATCTGTCTCATCACTTCGAATTATCCAAGCAATCCAATTCCGTGTTCATTACAAAAAACGATATTTTATTAAATCTCATCCTATCAGATCTTTTATATTTTACTAAAACCATTTATTCCTGTCTTGATCTATTTAATATTAAATGGTAAAAGGGGTAAATTTTTATTGAATATATTTTTATATGTAATTGAAAAGGAAAATTTTATTCAGAAAAAAATCTCTAGAGATTTTATATCATTCTTTTATGGTGTTGGATGCTTTCAGGAGGAAATGTCATTTAATAAAATTTATTGAAGATTATTTTATTCGTCAATTTAATTTTATCCAGACTTTCAATAAAATTATATTATTCAAATTAAAAAATTTGCTGACGAAATTGTACTTGATATTATAATTTTTTTTATTATTCAAAAGCATATTTAAATTTTTTTATAATTAATAATTTTTCTACATGATATAGCTATTTATTTTAGGAAGTTATATTTTTATATAATTTCAAATAAATTACTCAGTGTTTTTAAAATTATATCGAAGGAATTTTACCTTTAACATTTTTTTCACAGAAGGCTGATAGTTTTTTTTCTTCTTCTTTTTCCTACAATATATAAGAAGAAATCGTAAAAAATGTTTATTTAAAATCTTGTTATGATGCATGGGTAGCTCAAAGGATAAAGTAATTTATCATCTGAAAGAAAATTTTTAATCGCGGTAGCAAAGATATTGACAAAGGTAGAAAGATACTGGGACATATTTCTTTATCATATAGTCACCATTGTTATTGAAGCATTTGTGTCATCGATAAAGC
This sequence comes from Argiope aurantia, assembly GCA_026543865.1. Taxonomy (NCBI): domain Eukaryota; kingdom Metazoa; phylum Arthropoda; class Arachnida; order Araneae; family Araneidae; genus Argiope; species Argiope aurantia. The sequence goes on from JAPMOR010122909.1 coordinate 1,101, forward strand.
AATCGATAGAAAATGCTACTGAAGAAATCAAGTTCCAGACCCCAAAGCCACATAACACTGGTTCCCTGTATTTCGACAACAGTTTTGAAATATCAACCTACAAGGTATTCATTCAACATTCCAATGGAAGAAAAATCGGTTACGGATACGATATATACAACATACGAAATCTGCGAGATACGGACTGGGAGATTGTTCAACTGCAGTCTATGAGAAACTATATGTAAAATTACGCATAACCGAGACCATGTGTTGCAATAACAGGGTATCTTTCGAGAGAAGTTCTTGTTTCCCACAAAATGCCTGAAGACACTTCGCATTACAAACGCCAGCTATGTACATATAAATACCACCATCCTCTAACAGAAATTTCAGATCACTATAGAATAACTATTCCTTTCTACAGGTAGCGTTGCATTTTAAGATTATCTATCTATTCTAGATAAAGAATGAACCTCGGTTTTTTTAACCTATATACCTAAAATATAATTTTGAATCATCATCAGTCTTCGTATTACAATTCAAAATATGACTATTAAATTTTTTTTCAGTAATTGAAGAAGTAAAATTTAGCTACTAGATTTACTCTCGAGTTAACACGCAAAAGGGTTATACCAACGTAAAACTCATAATTGATAATTCTAATAATTTTTTTTGCCATTAATTAGTTTTTGGAACATATCTACAAACAATTTAAAATGAATATTAAAATGAAAATAATTTCAGTAAAGCAAACAAAAAATATCAACGATTGAGGCATCCCTTTGTTCAATGATAAATATTTTATATTCCACTTTATTTTACTTCAGCGTCATTTAGACTCCAAATTAATAACTAATCACGGTTTCTCGAGACAAAAAACTACATATCTATGTACTAAAATTTATTACAAAATATTAAGTTATTCTTTTGATCTATAAAGCATTCTTTTAAAAAGAGTTAAATTGATTTTTAATGAAAACTCATTAATTTGAATACATTTTTTTAATTGCTGCAAGTACATGACTTTATATATTTTATTTATAACTAAAGTATTTTATGTAGTAAAAATATTTATTAACTAAATTATTATTTAATATTATTTATTAACTAAATTATTATTTAGTATTATTTATTAACTAAATTATTATTTAGTATTATTTATTAACTAAAGTATTTTATTTAGCAAGTATATTTATTAACTAAATTGTTATTTAGTATTATTTATTAACTAAAGTATTTCATTAAGTCAAAAATATTTGAAAATATTTGAGGAAAGAAAAAAAATGTATAATATTGCGGGAGAGAAATTTCTGTAGAAAATTATCTTTCTTTTCTTTATCGCTGAATTCATCATTAATTTTGCAATCATTATCGGAAATCAGTTTATATGTACACAATATCCACTTTAATCGTAAACCAACAGCTCATATCTAAATTATTTATAAATAGACATACAATTTCAGTTATAGAGATATTCTTAATGATCTAAAGAATTATATTTTATATTTTTAATGAAAAAATTATTAAAAATTACTAAATTTAATGTTTTATACTATCTCCCGATTCTGTAAAAACTTTTTTACACAAATACATCTTAAGCAAAAAACCACTTTTCTGTGCCCAAAGTTGGCTGAGTTACGTAGCTTGGAATATATTTCATTTTAAGTAATTTAAGATCATTCGCATTAAAATCCTTTAATTTTAGCACGATCTTATATGGATTGATAAATTAAATCCAGAGAGACAAAATTGATTTAATTTCCTTTATTTCACTTCAGTATTTCTTAAAATAAATATTTAGACAAAAAAATTAATAATTCTGATTTTATCATAGCCTTACCTGTTAGGGGTACACTGCGTGTAGAAATTTAAAACACTGCTATAGTAAATTTTTATGCCACAAATTTAGAACCAGCAGTAACATTTCTGATTATTACAAAATAATACATTAAGAAAAGAAACACCAGAAAGCACATTTTATACCCGTTTTGCTACTATCCGTGTACCTAAATTTATGTCTGGCCACCTGATTAAATATATATTCCATGAAAAAGAAAGTTAAGCATCGAAATAAAAGTAGAAACCCGTAAATATATTCATAAATAGACCTTTGCCATTTACAAAGGCTTTAGTCATATGTAGTAATTTTGGAGCAATAAAAGGCATTGTAAAATCCACTCCCCATCCCTTTGAACGATTGAAATTACTATCTATAAGATAATCGCCAAATAAATTATAATGATAGCCATGACAGCACTCAATTAGCTAAGCCAATACAAATGCTACAGTCAATCCCTCACCTGGAACTAACAATTCCATCCGGCCTCCTTTGGGTTGGTCCATTTCGTTCGGGGTTCCAAATGAACGCCTCAGCGATCTTTAATTGTCTAGAGAACGTCTGCTTTTCGTCAGAACAAATCCTTGGTGACACTAATTCGGAGTCTAATAGCTATTTTCTGTCCAAACCACCCGCTCACTCCTCTGGAAAGTAATCTTTTAATTATGAGGAATCCTGGTCTGAACGGACAGAAACGGAATTCATCATAATCTTGATCCAGCCAGCGATTACGAAAGAATCAATCATTTTGGTACCGCATGTTTTTAAAAACCGCATGTCTTTGTGAAATGGAAACCTTTCCCATCCGTCCCTGTCTGGTTTAGTGAAATGTGAAGTGAATGCGGTAAAGAATTCGATTTGGCCTGATTAAATTCGGTGGTATTTCAAAAGTATTGTTTTTGGATAGGTTATAACCAAATTAAAATATTGAGATTATTTATTAATTAGCCGACTTCAGCAACCAGATGGTTCGCCGAGATTAATGTTCTATTAAAAGTTTGAATATTTTACATAACTTGACCACATAACACTTTCTTCACCAAAATATTTTTAAGCTTCACATTTTAAAAGCCATACATTATTATAGAACCATTTTCCTGTTTATAGTACTATGTACCCTTCTAATTTTCTGTCAGCTGCCGTAAATTCTGAACATTAAATTTTGGATACAAGTGATTAAATTTTTATTAAAGCATTTTTTTTGCTAACTTTGAAAGCCACATATTATTAAGTATTTAAATTTTTACTAAAACACTTTTTTTTTTCGAATTTTGAAAGCCATATATTATTACAGATTTACTTTACTGTTCTGTATATGGTACGTGTGCCCTTCTAATTTTTTTCACCTTTGGTATAATTTGAACCTTAAATTAAAAAAGTGATTACATTTTTATTAAATCAAAAAACTCTTTGTTGAAACCAAACTTTTTTTTAAAAAAATATTAGTACAGAAAGCAAAATTGTTCTGTATTGAAATCTTACATGCACTACAGAATACTTTTTATAATTTATGCGATATCAAAAAGTATAATTCAATAAAACTTTATCCGATTCCTCATAACATTCGATTCTTAGTTTTATTTTCAAAAAGATTTAAACGACTTAAATAATTACATTTTTTCTGGCAATAAATGGAGTCTTGAAAAAATTATAATCTATATTTTATGCAATTCTTGACTCCTCAGGAATCATATTCAATGAAATATTCTTCACATTCCACCTTTTTTTATTTAAAAGTTTCTAATTTCTGTGATCAAATCTAAACTAATTAATCCTGATATATCTATACAAGGACAAATTAATTTTAATCTTTTTGAAAAAATTTCTGAAATTAAGGTCATAAAACTTGACAAAGGTATTATAATTTTATTTATTTGCAATATCTTGTTTTATTTTCGTATAATATTTTTTAAATGCTTCAAAACAGCATAAATTACATAATGAGAAATAGCATGGTACTTGTCATGTTTCTTTAAAATTTAAAGTTCGAATTATCATTTGTTCCTAGATAATTTTTATTTTTCAAATTGAAATTCCATTGCTTCCATTTTTAAAAACTAAATCTGAAATTAAATAAACATTTAATAATCACTTCTTTTTTTGGTTCCTTAGTTATTTTAAAAATCTGAGTATTGAATTTCAAGAATTCTTATAAAATCGCATTTACTAGGTTTCAAAGTTTTAGATTTACGATTGTATTATTTTACACCATAAAAGCATCTTATTTCTTCGAAAATTAAAAATATAATAAATATTCCCAAATTAATTTTTAGATGATTTACGTTATTTTCAATTTTGTGAATAAAGCTAATTCCTTATTTCTGCATTATAATTTTTAAGCCAAATATAAATATAAAATAATTTTTAAAACTAAAACAAAAATAAAACTTTAAAATATTGTTTATCTATTCTGTTTGAAGATACTTAAACTCCCATTACCTGTGAGAAGCAAATATCAAAAAGAGATTATTATGTAATCGTTTGGCGGGAAAACAAGGAAAAAAAATCGTCTGCTGGGAAACTCAAACGTGAGTTATTCCAAGATTTCGAATCAGTGGCGCTTATGAATCTGCTCTACTCCTCCCCATTCTTTTCAATCTCGCAGAAAAATGTGATACATTTACCTGATATATTACATATGTTTTCTAAAGTACAAATTTCAACGCTGAAGTTTTCCGCGTAAAGGCGTTTTGAGTGCTTCAAATTTCGACTGAAGACGAAAATCGCGTTCTTTTTTTTATTATTTATTTTATTATTTGTTTGTTTTTGTTGTTATTTTCTACTTTCTAACTCTTTTCCTTACTAAATGTATTTCTTTTCTTTAAAATTTCGGGTACAATCTCACAGAACTGACGTTTTTAGTTTTCGTAGTAAAAAGGTAGTAGAAGTATATTTTTGAAATTTTTATACAGTTGTAGTTAATCATAACAGGTATTTTCGAATAATTTATTTTTATTGTGTTTGCATTTTTAATTAACTTCAAAAGAATAAGACTAAAAAGGGTTTTGTATTTAATTTTTGAATAATTTGGGTGCAGCTGGTAAAGTTTATTTCAAAGAAAAATACATACCAACAAAGAAAGGATTATTAATTTAAACAAGGAAATTTCAGTATACATAGGATATCGCATAAGTTTTGAAGGAATAATTTTATGATAGCTACATTTTTATTTGGTATGAAAAAAAGGTTTAATTTCCAAAAATAGTCTTATTAAATCCATACAAAACTCTTTACTTGAAATTATATAAAGTGTTAAAAGAGAATATATTGTGATCATCAAAAACTTTCAGATATGAATGAATTTGTATATTTTATACTCTTTAATAAAAAAAATTTGAAAACATATCTCTATACATTTTGATTCTAAAAACCAGTAAGTGAGAAGAGTAGCATCTAGTAATTGTACCAAAATTGTAGATTTATGTCAAATTTTACGTCAAATACTATCAATTATTTTGCATATATCTTTGTATATCGTAAGGATGGGCACACCATTCTAAAAAAACACAAAACTAAATACATGAAATTTGGATGATGGGTTTATTTCTAAAACTGGGGGATTTGCATCCAATTCTGTACTATTAATTGATTTACTCTTTTCCATCTATATTTTAAAAAATATGCGTTCGATAATGCAGAAATATAGCGAAACAGCAAATAAATTTAAACCTTTAAATATGAATCCCATGGAGCATTTGGGCATTGAATTATCATTTCTAAAACTTAGAAGTTGAAATTTAATCATTCTAGTATGATATAATCCGATATAAGAATGGCAAATAATCCATGATCGCCTTAAATATTCTATCGATTCTTAATTGATTCGGAAAATCAGCACCATCTATAAACGGAAAGTGTCATCCATTTAGATACTAAAGAAAATAAAAACAGTTATAGTTTCAAATATATAATTTCTAAATCGAATTTGTAACTCTTTGCCGATTGTTGGATTTAAATTCGGCAAAACTGGGTCCATCTCTGTGTCAGTTTTTGGACATGTGAATGCTCTAAATCAAATATGTAACAATATATGAAAATGATTTTTTTTTATGCGTCGTGCTTCCAAGATTGTCGATTCTTATAAAAACCAAGGGATAATAGGTAGAAGTTCAATTATGTAAGCATACGAAAATTTCCTGGATAGAACATTTAAATTGAATAATATCAATATTTAGATTATTGCAACCATTTTACATTTCCATATATAGTTTTACAGGTAAATATTAAATTGAGTAGATATCATATAAAACTTATGTTCCAAATAAAAAAGAAAAACAAAATAATAAATAATCACAAAAAATATTCATCAAAGATAACTAAACAGCTAAGAGAATTTTGCGAACTGTCATTTTTTAGATCCCCACATGTTCCAATTATTTGTTATCTCAATACAAGTAAAAAAATATTATTTTCAATGTGAATGAACCGAAACTTTTTATATTTAAGAAATCTTTCACAAATGTATTTGGCACTGACAAAGTTTAAAATTCGGTATGGTTTAAAGATGGGCTGGATTTTTTAAATTTAAAATACACTATGTAATTTCAAATGTAAAAACAGTAAAGTATGAAAGACATTAATAATTACTTAAAAAGATAAAAATCTCTTAGTATTTAAAAAGTAAAATGCAATTCAAAATAAAATTACTTCCTCTCTTGATGCTAAAAGTAGGTTCGTATTTTATTTGCTTTAATAAGAAAATGAGACATTTTGCTTCCATAATTGTCATTTTGCTTGATGCCATCCTGCTATTATTTTTTAAATAAAATGTATGTTTTTATTGCATATTTATCTTTTAAATAAAAAATTATAATGGCCATCTTTTCATACTTTAGATAAATAGCATATGATTCTACAATATGTCAAGATATAAGTCGCAATGCTAAGGGAAAATACATATAATTTTAATAATTACCATGATTCAGACTTTTTAATATAATGTATAGGCATTTTGAAATGAAACATTCTAGAATGACAGTCTTTCATGCAATTTCCGGAACATAGACAATGACATTTTATCAAAATATATAAGTGTCACAAAGATGCAATATTCGTCTACATTTCAAGCATAAATCATGTCAATGATTGTTTCATTTATAAAATGTGACTTGAAATAATAGTTCTCGTTAAACAAAATTGAGATTTCATTTAACCCCGAATTTACATTTAAAGAAACGGCGTTATTTGGTGCGTTTTTCATGCATTTTTTTTGTTACTGAAGTAAGTGATCATATTTCCATTTATTAATCCTCAACATTTTCTGAAAAGTAATCTGAAAACATCATATTTTTATTTATTTAATCGAATGATATTTCCTTATATTCTTATAGTAAAGCGTTTTAAATATTTCTTACAAATTCACATTAAATAAAATAATACTAATATTGCAAATAAAAAGTCCCCACTATGACTTTATGTTTTGATCCTTGTACTTTAGAAAACGAAACAAAATTTAAAATAAGTAGTTTTATCCAAATAATCGTGACAAAGTTTATGAAACTTACAACTCCAAATGCACGTTAAGTGTAGTTTGAAATTAAAACTCCTCGAATTAACTGAGCAATATCAGGCAACTGCGCTTGCATTTAATTGGAGGAAACTTCGGGCTTTCAAACGGCTTAATAAAAGTTCTTTAGAGTGGGATATGGGACTTAAAAGTGCCTAATTTATCTCCCTTATATTCAGCATTCCATGGAATTTTAAGAGGGAAGCAAAGATTTTAATTTCTAAAAATTTCATTTTATTATTTTAATATATAATTTTCTGAATTATTTGAAATGAATCGATTTGTAAATGTAGCTTATTAATATTTCAATTAAAATCTAAATTGATGCCATTTTTTTAAATAAATTTTTAAGATACCACTTGCAAAAAAAAAAAAAAAATTATCGCTAACCCTATTTCGAGGTCTTGTCAATTGAACAAATTAGATATAATAACTCATTATATTAATTTTTTCTCACGAGCTGCGTATATTTGTTTAATCTCTTTTAATCTAGAATATAAAAGAACATAAAACTACACATTTATATTTTAGTCTGAAATTTTCATCCTAGAATCTTACAATTTCTTTTACTAACATAATGAAAAACTTTTGATTGAGCAAGAATAATGCAGAACTCTGTACGTTTTCATTCAAAAAAATCATTGATATAATTTTATTTCCAATGAATAATTGTGGCAGAAGTAGAGGACAAATAAGTTTAGTTTGAATGTATCTTATTTTTAACTAATATCAGCGAACTTCTGGTCCGCTGAAAAAAACTAACTGCTTAATTTATAAATCTCTAATGCATAACTTGAGGTTCATATTTCCCCAATAATTATTTTTAAGCATCAGATTGTAGTAGACAATAAAATGTTATTTTAATAGCTTTATACTTGTTCTTGTTATTGAGCGTTTTTCTAATTGAGTACTATCACTTCATAGTGTCATAAAAAACGTTACTGTGCTGATTATCCCCTTTTTAACTTTAACAATACTTTAACTTCACTTTATTGTTTTTCATACAAACTGCATAGGATCTAAACAGAATTTTATTTCTTTGGCTTGCAACAATGGAAAAAAATCAAACCATTAAATATCTCTCGCAACAATGAAAAAGTTTGAAATTTCAGAGCAAGTATAAAATTGATTGTTGAAAATTAAGCAGTAAGTTTTCTTTAAAGAAAATGGCAAAATTCAGAATAAAAAATCAGAGTTTTATTGAATTAGTACATTAGAGTGGCATGGCTTGAAATTTTAAAACATTTTATAAATAACTTTTCTGTAATAATATTTTCAGAAGATAACACGGAACAACGACAAAAAGTTGCTTAATTTTTAATTAAAATTTCAAACAAAAATTGATTTAAGAACCTAATTTCAACTTTCCAAAGAATATTATATATATGTATGTGTGTTTGTGTGTGTGTGTATACAGAGGCACACAGCTACAATTTGTCTGTCTGTCTGTCTGCAATTTGTGTATGTTTGGTAAAAGCCACACATACAGAAATCTTCCTTTATTATCAATAGAGATAAATATTTATTAGATGCCTAATTTGCATACATTACAATAAAAAAAGTTACATTGCAGCACTTAATAAATTTTAGCATCCAATAAGATATGAATCTATTCTGTCCATATATTTAAATATTTTTATTTAAATTTTATTATTGATTCCTCTAAAAGCATCTGGAAGAAATTATTGCAACTAGAACCGGCCAAATTATTGCTTGTATTGAAATGACTTCCCTTTTCAACTATACATTTTTATTATCGTTCATACAAACGCATAATTGCGTATTGTCTTTCCTTGTGCCATTCCCACCAATTCCATCATCGTTGCATTTCTTCGGAAGTTAAAAATCTTTGAACTTTAAGAAAATTCTCTAAAAATAAAATCACTTTGGTTTATGTTAGGAGTAAAACCAGGTTGTTGAAGTATAGGAATGAGATGTTTTAATAAGTCATTTGACATCATGAGGGATCTATAAGCAGACATCTTATTGTGATGAAGCATTCACGACTTAGATATGCGCATATGTTGGTTGTAGCACACCAGACATATAATAATTTATTTTTTTTTTCTGTAAGAAATGGCATGCTTTGTTTACTTTTAGAAAATAATTTAAAAGATTTATACTTTCTAAACGTAGTGATATGTTGAGAAGATATTATTATAAATTAAATAGGTAAGCATCTCATTTAACCAAACAAATCAAGCAGCAAGACAGCAAACTAAATAAATTAGGTTTCTGAAATTATCTTACTTATAAAATTCAAAGTTAAGGATAGTACTTTAAAAAATAATTTTTGAAAATGAAATTTTGATCGAATGTACTATGGATTTGTGGTAAATTTCTATAAATTTGAAAAATAAATTCCCAAATGCATTTGTATATCAACATGGAATTATACATACATTTCCTATTTTTTGAAAAAACATTGACAATATCGGAAGTCAATTTTTAATTTTTTTTCTTCGTTTCAAAATGTTTTATACACCATATCCTGTAATTAATCCACGAAAATAATTATATAATAATTTATTATACTGCATAAGCTGAATTTGCATAAATTTCCGGATGGATTTAATATCGTTATATACAGAAAACTACTTTTCTTTAAGATATTTGTTAAGCATAGTATTTATAATCAATTTATATTACCTTATTTCTCGGCATATTCATAAAAATAACGAATCTGAAATATTTTTAACGAAGAATTTTCTAAAAGCAGCGAACGGAAGCTTTATTAAGTTATCCCTAGGAAAGCAATTCATTATTTCAAAAGTTATAAAATCACCAGTTTCCAAATCCCTCGGAAAAACCCTTTTTATGCAAATTTTCCTTTCAAAATTATATTTTTGAAAAGGAAACACGTCTTCACTCCGCTCAAACTTTGACACTAATCCGTACTCTACATAAAAGAGTTTTTGTAAAACACTGCTTGCAATAAATTAAATATTTAAATTACGGTATTAATATTTTCAAAAATATGCAGCTTTGATTAATAAATCTGATTCGCCTTCTTTAAGGATGCAAGACGATGGAAAAGTTGTTAGAAAAGGAATTTTGAAAATTTTCCAAATTGATCGAGATATTTAGCATCTTTATTTCTTAATTATTTTTTTTAAAAAATAATGATATCGTAATTTAACATTTAAATGTTCGTATGCCAAATAATATGTTCTTACATATAAATTTAGAGCATCAATAACACTTAAATAGATAGAAAAGTTACGACTATAATCAGTGGACTCAAATCATGAATTACGCTCTAAACGTCATATATGGATTGTTACGCTAAACGTGTTCTGCCAATGTTTCAAATAATTTTAATAATGCCCTCAAAGACAAATCCATGATTAATTAGTAAACTTCAAAGAGAAACTTGTCTCTACAAACAAGTAATCCATCATTGTTAAAACTAATCAAGAATTATCTCTTCACAAGTTTCTAAAGTTTTTAGTTTCTCTCATAAGAAAAAAAATACATTATCATCAAAAATTCACACTCAAGATTTTGATGAATCCTGAAATTTCAAATTCACTAACTTCAAAAACACATTTTTAGGCAGATTCCTATAGGAAGACTACCTATTGTAATGGTTCTCATGATACGACTTTGGGAAAATTTCTGCAGTTCTTTACCGATCATGGTCGCTAGAATCCGAAACCACCCTTCGTTCAATAGTTTATCAATAGTTATCATATTATATATTGTGAAACGGATAATTAAAGTAATTTTGTTTGTATTTTAACTGGCTTGGAATATATTGGTATAAATGTAAAAATCTCGGAGTTCATAAATGGTCCATCTAGCTCGAAAAGTGTGGAAATAGTGGGTTTGAAATTTTCGTTTCGCTATAACTTTCTTAATATTGAAAATAGAAAAATAAATCCAAATAGCCAAATTAAAGTCTCGTTAAAACGAACAACTTTTGCATTTAAAATTTTTCGATAATTACAATATCTTAGAAGTTAGGGGCTGAGAAGTTATTTTCAAACCTTACTTTTGACTGTTTATAATATCAACATTTTATATTGACAGATAGTAATTTTGAGGCAAAGGAATCTCTCTACCTTTGCCTTCAAACTTGCATAGCTGATTTTTTAAAATCCTGCTTATCTCTCACTCTTTTTGTCTATCAGTGGACATAACTTAAAAAATACTTTATGCTAGATGAATGAAATTTATTATTTGGATTTTACACACTTATTAAGTTATCACTGACTGAAAACAAGCGAACACGTCAGCTACAAAGCGTAATGAAATAGATGTATATTATTTGGTATTTAGTTTTTATTATCTAAAATATAGATCCGTGAATTTTGAACTAAATCTGTCAAATCACTTGCTCGGTCAGTACATTTGCTTGAATGCACTCGAAAATGCAATAAATAAGGCAGAAAGTTCTGATGCTTAAGTGCGATTTATGTCGGATAAGGCATTTGCAAAAAAGAATGTCAGAGATGCGATTAGAAACTAAAACTATAATGATTGCAGTTGAGTAATGTAATACGGATTTTTTTTTTCAGATTTCCGTCGAACTCTGAGAACAAAACCTCTCTGGTAGCTTTCCCGAAACTTCTGCATCACAGGAGGTATGCATGCAGTAAGCAATTGTTACCAATATATTTAACGATACAAATCACTTCTATGGCATCTTGAAGTTAATTACTGCTCTAATATAAATCACAGATTTGCAATAATTCAAAAATCATCAACATCATCATCATTGAAGTTTATTTCTATAGTATGCATAAAATATATACTAATCTAGATACAGCAAAAGAAAATCTACTGATCAAATTATAAATAATCTTATTTTGAAACAAAGATCTTACTTGTTCCAATCCATAATGCTATAAAGTGTTAATGATGCGCATATGCAAAAACTAGAAACAAAAAATTGTTTCATTTGACATTTGAAATTATATTTGATAAGTCATTACATAGAATGCAACTAGAAAGAATGCAAAATTACTTATTTTATTGCTGACTTAGCTCACTTTCTTCTTATAGCGTATGCCTGTGATTCATGAAAAGCATCTGCAAATCCATCACATATTTTAATAGTGACAATATTTTTTTCTTCATATTTTATTTCAAGAAATTATAATTATAATATTATATAATATATATATTATAATTATAATATATAACCCAATATTTAACTCATTATATGACGCATTTTATATGAATCTATCCTATTTAAAGGTGAAATTCTCATAGATCAAATAAAATGAATCTTAAATTTCACATTGCCGTAATGTTGAAATTAAATCTCAATATGATGTATAATGTTTTAAAGGAAGCTATTCATCATTTTGATCAACGAAATAAATGAGTTGGGCAGTTCAATTCTATTTAAACAAATTAATCTTTTTAAATTTTAATCTCCTCCATGATCTAAAAATGGGACTTAAGCTTTAAAAGTTTGCGCAATTGAAAATAATCATTGATATAATCTTGGTAAAGAATTTCAAAAAGAACTATCTTTAAAATAAAAATGATTTATAAAATAAAAATAAATTATAATATATTTAAATAAGAAAATTAAATGTGAATTTCATAGCACAAAAACAGAACTGTTAGTTTCATTTGTTTTTTTATGCTCTTAATAGTGCAAGAAAATATGTTTTTAAACTTAATATGAAAAATAATAAAAATTGAAGCAAATTTGAAATATACTCATATCGTTTTTTTTTATTTACATATTTAAATTTGTTACACAATGAAAGCATACATGATTAGAAGATAATATGATGTTTTTAATGTGAAATATCAAAGCATAATAACGCCTGCATAAATCATTGCAAGGAATTTCAGACATTACAGCTTAAAATACGATTGTGTATCATTATAAACGATTGCCCAAAGCAATTTAATTATCGGATTCATAGGAAAGTATTGTAAAATAATTTCGAAAATTTCAAAACATTACTTAAATGAGCAATATATTTAAAAGATATAAATTTATACTAAACATTCATGCTTTTTTAGATCTTTGCAAATAAATTGTGTTATAAATTTCAGAATTTCATTAATTCAAAAGAATTTATAAGAAATTCGAAATATTAGTCAATATGAAATTGTTAATTGCAAGATTGTGATTTTTTAAATATTCTCATAAAACTCTTACAATTAATATTCTAGCATCCCATTTTTTAGGTATTTTCTATTTTAGAATTAAAAGACTAGATTGCCCTAAAAATCTTTAAAACTTCGAGTAACTATCGCACTTATGTATGATAGGCTAATTTAATGATTGTATTGAACAGAGTTTTACATGATGAATAGTTTCTACAACTTAGTTTAACTCCTTTTAAAAGTTAAGTAATTAAAATGTCATCATCACTATCTACTTAAATTATAAGGAATTTCATTTAGAACAAAATTGAACAAGTTCTTAGAAAACTTAGTAAATCAGTTCAAAGTCTGGACGATTTAAACGAGAAAAGGAATCTTTGATAATTATTTTAACAATTTTATAAATTCGGGCGACAATTTTAAAAGTATTTAAATTCATATATGATTAAAGAGGTTTATTTGGTAGTAAAGAATAAAAATATAAATTTAACTTCTAAAAAGAACATGTTTCATGCTACTGCGCTAATATTTTAATTCGAAAACCTGTCTCGTGTGTATTAAATAACTTACATAAAAGTACTTTCAAATAATTTACATAAATGTTATAAAATTGTCCAAGTTTAACCTTACTTTGCGTCAAGCGAAAGATTAAATACGCAGAATATTAAGTTGTTTAAAAAGTAATTTTCTAAAATTACTTTCTTAGAATTAACATTTTCGATTTTTAACTTTTAAAAACGTACTGACGCTTAAAAAAATTCTTAAGGGAAAACCTCTGGTATTGATAATGTCTTATAATTATGTTTCGTTAAAAGTTTAAAATTCGCCAAGCGAATTCTTCATGTGAAATTTTATTCTTTATACGAATAAATTTTTTATAGCATCGTATTTCTTTAAAAAAGTATAAGAAATTATTAGTTACAAACTTCGACATTTTATTATCGATACAAGTTTGTAATTCAAACTGCATTCCATTCAGTTCCAATTAAAAAGCTGCTATAATAATTAAGCGATCAAGTAAATTTTGGTTTAAAATTAATGAAAAAATTTGGAGCTAATATTATTTCTAGTGTTGCAATTAAATAATCCATCAATTTAAAATTATAAATACTAATTAAGAAAGAAGTACTGATGTTTTAATAAAAAATAGCTCAAATAATTAATAAATATTAAAAAATATGAATTATTTTTAAATTTTTATTATAAAATATGTTTTTTTTTTTTGGATTTATCGCAGGTCTTAAATTTTTCGCAGTTTTAATGTATCTATTGGAATGAAAATATTTCAAATCGCCGGAAGAATATTCCACAAGTTACTTTTAATAGAATAAAATAGAACATCTTAAAACGCAATCAAATATTCTTTTGTTACAATGAGATGGTAATATTTCTTTAGTTAAAATGTTTCATTTTTTTTTAATTTGAAGGATATTTTTCATTTATCAGATAATAAAAATGCAAATGACTTTGCTTTAAAATATTTCCGCCATTAAAGTTCTAGTCTTGAAATCTTTTTAATGCGTTTGATTAATAGTCAGTTGCTTTACTGATGATTTTTTAATCTATTTAGATTTTTTTAAACAATAAATTGCTGAAAAATTTTATAAAGCAGTAGAACATTTATCTATTATAATTAAAAATATGAGTGAACTTAAAACTAACTTTTTTTAAATATTCTAATCTAATCTGTAATAATATAATTAATATTTATTTCAGTGAAAATTTATTTCACAATCACGATAAATGAAAAAAATTCATTCATCTATCTTGTGGTAATACATTTTTAAATGTATTTTTCAATATTGATTAAAAAAGCTAAATATATAAATTAGAGGCGATTTTTCATAAAGAAAATTTTTATAATTTAAACTGGCTACATCTTTTAAAAATAGACCATCTAAACTATCTTCATTTTGAAAGATTGCTAATGTGGTTTTTTTTAAATAAAAGAATAAATATTAACTCTAATAAATATTTCAAAAGAATATTGGCAATATGTAGAAGCTTTTCTGTATTTTCAGTTTCGATTCAAAAAAATAATTAAAAATACAGACGATATTAGATCGTCAAGGAGACTTGAATTTCTCTAAAACAATTATTTTAATCTAATTTTCATATCTTTTGGCTGTTACATAACTTTTTAAATAAATGTAAAAAGCTAACATTCCTATCAATAAGCATTTATAAATTTTTTTCCTGAAAAATTATTTTTATATAAACATATGAAGCAAATAGATTAAAAAAAATACAGAACGTTTTATTAAATAATTCATACCTTTTTCTTAAAATTTTTTATTTAAAAGTTTAAAAAAATTATTAATTTAAATCTAACTTTAAAAAAATCGTAACAATCGAACGAATTTTTCTATAAAAATGTATTAAATAATAGATAATTTCAGACCTGTTTCTCCTCAAAGGAAAACATATACATTTGATACATATACATTTGATTTCAAATTGAGACTTGAAAACGCTAAGCTACTTGAGTTCGGTCGCTCTCGAAGTTCATTTCCGTTGGACCAGAAGAATTTTATAATTTTTAAAGAAAACGAAAGGGATTTCATTGAATTAATTCCATAAAAAGAAGTTAAACAAGAGTTAACAAGTTTTAATTGTTTAGAAAAATTCGAAGAATTTTTCAAGATACACATAGCTATAAAATAATTAATTCCACGATTTTAGAAGTCAAATAACACAAATTTACTTTTCCAGTAATGGAAAAAACACAATTATTAGTCGATTTTTAAAATATTGATACTTACTTTTCGCGTAAAGCACCAGGAACAGAAAAGAATACGACGGCCAACACATGTCAAGCCCGCGAAATATCCCGTTCCGGCGGCCGAGAACAGAGGGTCGCCCAACACAGAGCGGCAACTTCCGAAGACTCTTCACGCAGGACTGGCCTCCCTCCTTCGCTCGTGCCAAACGATTCTGCCTGTCGCGCCCCCCACCGGTGCAAACGATTCTCCTCTCACTCAGCAGGGTGGGGGAAGAATTCTCGTCAGGTGAGAGAAGTTATTCTCGCGGAGAAAAGCACCTTCGAAGGAAGGGGGTGAATTCACGCCTGCAAGAATGCCTTATTACGGGGGAGTGGGCCCCGCTCGACGAGAAGCCAAAGACTCGTTCGAACAGAACAACGATATTGGGAAGTGAAGACGGGGATAGTTTTCTTTTTTAAATGAGAGCGATCTGTTTAATCGAGCTTATTTGTTCGATGATATTATAAATTTAAGAAACAGTTTCTTAATCCTTCAAGCAGTTTGGAGAGTAATATTGCATGGCATTTTTGATGTTCGTAAGTAATATTCTGAATAGGGACGATAAAGAGAATTTGAAAATAAAATTAATTTAATAAAAATTTTAAAAACATTTTTGTAAGTTTTACATTGAGGGAGTATGAGCTAGATTTGTTTTTATTTCTTAGCTTTTAACCTTTAATATTTAATTTATTGTCTATATATTTAAAACAATAAGGAAAATCAACGTACCAATTTCCCAGCCCTAATCATTGGTTCGATTTCGTTATTTTTTTATGTGGAAGTTCATGATTTCTTTATATCTCATTAAAGATGAGCTATTTTCCAATATCTGCCATTTTTGAAAGAAACAGAAAAAACAAGGCTTTTTATTTTATGGCTTTTTCTCTATGAGAAAATCAAGCAAAAAAAAGCTGGTCACCCAAATAAACCGATTTCGGTAATTTTAAGTTATGACACCTTAGTCATGTTATAAATTCATGACTTATTTGTCTCATCAGCATCCAGTATTGATAAAATATTAATTAAAACCTCTAATTACCAAAGAGCTGGAACATCAGATTCCTTTTATCCGTAGAATCCGTAGATTCCTTTTATCCGTACTAAACTAGACAAATTTGCGTGTGTGACAAAATAAGAAAAGGTTGCAAGAAGAAAAATTTAATAAAGCTAATATTTACAAAAAAAGATAATAAATAATTCGAAAAAATATTTCCTTAAATTTTCGTGTGCGTTTTTTCCAGAAATTGTTAAGTTCAGTTGTTTAAATCAAATCTCTTACGCGACACGATTCAAATGTTATCAAGAGTCGTCTGCCTTCCTCCTTTTTTCTCCCTTTGATTTTTAGGGAAATCGAAAAGAAAATAGGTAATATTTTCTAAGGAGAAATATTGCGACATATTTTGAAAAACAAAATTCACTGAAATATTTCGATAGTTTTAGTTTCGTATGGAAGTTTGCGATCCTTAGATATTCTTATATATGTTATGAAGGATCTCCTATATTTCACCGTTCTCCAGTTTCGTAATTAATCGGAAAAACAAGATGTCACTGTACATTTTCTAAATAAAAAAATCGATGAAAATAATTAATTAAATTATAATCGTGTTCTGTAAATATTAAAATGACGTACTTCCATGCACATCTCATAAGAGTACATACAAACTTTAAAAACCTTACAAATCAGAATGATAAATCGATTACAAAATTTCATTTTTAATATGAAAAAGGTCAAGATAAATAATAAAGTGGAAAAAAGAATTATAGACTGGAGAGATATCTCAGAAGAAATTGGCGGAAAGGGGAGAATTTACACCTAAGAGAAAGCGACTTCGATCAATGAATCATTCAGTTAAGATTCTCCAAATATGAAATATCATTAAAATTTATCGACAATAGAAATGATTTTAACAAAAAAAAACTATAAATTTAAAACATTATTTATGATTATAAGATTTTGTAAAATATAAATCTTCTTCATTTTCTATCTAATATAAATAATCTGTTTCGAATCGCTTACTTCGACTATGGCATTTTTTATAAAGGTTGAATACGGCCAAAAAAAAAAAATAAGAATAAGAATAAAAAATTGTAAAAAAATAGTTTCTAAAAACAATGTTATTTATACAGTAAGAAATATAACTTCTGTTAATTATTTTTTATTATTTAGTTTCAATTTATAACTTATTAAAAAAAACCTTCTGGAATCTAAACATCAGTATTTCTCAAATCCCATTTGGTGTTATCATGCATTTAGAATTTAATTAAAGCAATCCATTTACTGATAATTAACTTCTGAAAATATTAAGATATTGTCAGCGATAAACCCAAAGTAAACAAGTGCTCAAATTGTTATATAACCTCTCACTGAAAAAAGGAATGGAAACTGGACTCACCCTCTCTGCCTTTTAAGGTCCCTATGACGGCATGGATTCCTATGTCATGTAATATATAAACAGACTTCTCATCCTCGAATGCCAATTGCACCTGTCGAAGACAAGCATAAAAATTAAATACTAAAAAAATACTAAATGTACAGTTATATTATTAAAATCTATAAAATTGAGTAAATTCGTTTATTTTGGCTTCACAGATGAAACCAAATATAACACATGTAGTTAGAATTTATTAGTTCATTCTAGATTCCAGTAGATTCTATACCTTGCTCTACTATATTAACCCTTTATTTACAGAATTATTTTACCATCAATTTTTTAAATTTATTTTTGTACCATTAGTTAAGTTTTGGTACGGAATAAAGTGAAGGAAGAAGAAAAAATGTTAATTTAAATGAACTAATTCAATTAAAAATTAAAGATTTTTAATGTAATTTTTAATCGATATCCACTGCTTTCTACTGAAAATGCTCTTCGTGTTCTTTTAAAAACTATAAAAAATAATATTACGAAGATATCAGCCGGATTTAAATGGTACTTTAAAGTACCGTCGGTAAATAAAGGGTTAAAAAGTCATAAAATTTCGAAAATGCAACACATTTACTGAATAAATAAAACTATATATTTTAGAATAAATAGAATAGAAAGAATATATAATTTTATAATAGAATAGAAATAGAAATTGATAATAAACAGAATATTCTGCATTAAAAAGATAATCGAGATTTAATTATTTTTTCGCCATTTTGCATTACTTTCCGTTGTTGCCCATGTAAAAGTTGTTCTACAGAAAGAGAGACCTGCCATTGCACTAAAATTATTTTGCCTCTGTCTGAACTACTCGGAACAAATGATCCATAGTTGCTATTTTTTTTTCTCTCAATATTTTGAATTTACATTTAGAGAAAAAAGTATGCAATTCATCTAAAAATTTATTTTATTTTAAAGTTTTTTTTTGTTGAATGAATCTCATATTGATGATTTTCCTGCTTGGTATTTTATCACGTTATAATTATGTCGTACTCTAAATAATTCAACCATCCTAATATTAGATTTTCTCTTTCAGATAGCATCTATATTGTATCAGTCAATTTTACCCTCTTTATACCTACTGGTAGAATTGTTGCTCCATTAAAGCATAAAATTCCATATTCCTTTCATAATTCGGAGAATCTCGGATTACTCTACAAAATTTTTCACGCCTTAATTTATCACATCGCATTTAATCTTATTGATACATTAATTGTTAGCGAGTGAAAATAAAAATAAATAACGACTTATTTATACCTTGTTTTTATTTTTAAATAAAAAAGAAATGAATTTCCTATTTCCTCTTCTTCCACACTGAAAAATAAATTGAAATGATTATCCAGAAGGCAAATGGTTATAATTTATTTTTAAACAAGTTTAAAAGCAAAGATTGATGCACAGTGCAAAAGTTCATGAAGGTTTTGTTTAAGCAGGAAATAATTCCTCTGTATGACTGTCTTGAGCTATCCATATATTGATAATATACACTACGTAATCCCTTTAATGTCAGACATTGCACAGCATGCTCTTAATCACAGATGCAAAATCATTCTCTGTTGGTATTATCCCCGCTTTTTTTTTATTACTACTCTATGGGATCTACTTCTAAAATCTAGTAAAGTAGATAGAGAAAAGTATAGTTTTCATGTGATTAACTAAATCTTTCTATTTTATTTATTGTGTCCATTCGTAATAAATTAATTAGTAATTTAATAGTAATTAATAATTTCATGGTACCATGAGAAAGGTTGTCTAAATACCTTTTTTTTGGTAGTAATGAAACAAAGCAATGAATTGTCCCTTTAACTAAGAGCAATCATACAGGGATTTTATTACTATGAAAATAAAACTTTCTTTTGTATTCTATACTATTTTTTTATATGTAGTCGTTTATAACAAAGTTTGAGCCATTCATGATAAGAACAACCACTATGAGTTCACCTGTGTATTTAAATTCTTACTCAAATACAAAAATCGAAAAGTCACTCAAAAACTCTATATACTCTCTTTAATAATAATAATTATATTATATATATATATATATATATACACTAAAAGAAACGTAGAAGATACTAATAAGAAACTGTAATATTTCTTCCTTATACGAATAATCTCATAATAAGAAAGAGATTAAAGAAAATTTATAATGGATTTCAAGTCGATGTGTCCCATTATTGGCGATAAATTTGTTGACATTTGGACACATTGGAGGAAAAAAAGTTTCTAGAAAATACACGAATTACGGTGATATCTCTCGTAGGAGAGAAGATCTAAAGATACTTACAGAAAAATCTATACCATATTGGGAAAGTAGAAGAGGCGAAATGGTCGCATAAAGAATGAATTCTATTTTGGAGTATTGATCGTAAAATGAGCTACTGTATAATATTAAAGTTTTCTAATAGGCAATTTTATGTCTTTATATTGTGAGTTCTTTGTTTATGCCACGGATTATTTTTG
This sequence comes from Argiope aurantia, assembly GCA_026543865.1. Lineage (NCBI taxonomy): Eukaryota > Metazoa > Arthropoda > Arachnida > Araneae > Araneidae > Argiope > Argiope aurantia. The sequence continues at coordinate 22,146 of JAPMOR010122909.1, forward strand.
TTATCTGGGCAAAAGAATAAAGCCTTTTTGAAGCTATCGAATTTGATCCTTTTTGCGCCATATACCCACTTGACGAATTTCCAAAAAAAAAAAATCATTTAAATATATAGTCTTTTTCAAAAAAAAAATAATAATGGGCGAAATAATCTGCTATATCTTCTATACTTATAATAAAGCTCAATGTGTGTGTGTGTGTGTGTGTGTGTGTGTGTGTGTGTGTGTTGGCGCTCTACAGGCCAGACCATTCAACCTACAGCTACCAAATTTGGCACATGTATACCTTGGAGGCCGGGAATGTGCACCTGGGGGTTATTTTTTCTAATTTTTAGTTAGAATTTTATTTATTTAAAAATTAAGCGAAATTTTGGCGTGTTTCTGCTATAACTTCCGAAAATATTACCGCACAAAAAAGATTTTTACATCAAGTTAAAGATCAAAAATTTATCTTTTAAATGCTACCAATGTTTTAACTTTAAAATAAAATTTCTGTTTTTAATGAATTTTTAAATAAATATTTTAACTCTATTTTTCAACAATTTCTTTCGTACAAAATAAAAATAAACGTTTCGCATTCATGGGGAAAAAAATAGCTTTTTTGAAAGTGTTGCCATCACATTGATTAAAGCTCCAATTAAAAATAAATTAAATCTTTTTGGAAATGAAATCTACAAAAATATAATTTTCTGCACGTGTCTGTAGGAAATGAAATAAATAAGAAATATTATTTTTTCTAAAAAATAAATCCAAGAAAAATTATTTTATGATCTTTTACACTCTCTATATTATTAATCCAATAAATCAGTTTTATTTTAAGGCAAGTTTTGTTTAATATGAACAGGATATCCATTCAAATCAGGGCCACACAGCTAATTTGTAAACCTTTAGTAAGACACAGATCTGTTGCGAATATGAATCGTAAATATTTTATTTAAAAGTAGCAAACGATTATTTTAATAATTATAAATTTTATTTTGTAAATAGTTGTGAAATTCAGATTGGCAACAATGATATTTTTGGAACTTTTACTTTATTGTTTAAAAACGATGCTAGAATTTTGAATGAAAATAAGTTGATGTAAATTTGATAATATCTACAATGTAATAAGATTTAGTTTTATAATAAGTTTGTCTGCATTCTATTTTTGTTGACACACGAACACAACAGATATATTAAAATGGTTTAAATAGAAAATGATTATATTTTATGTAATTTAATGCAATAAATGCTCTAATAAATAACGAATTTTTTATTTTACATAAAGCTTCTGCTGTGGAAATCACGAATAACAAAATGTTCTTGAAACAGTAATATTTTAAATAAAAAGAGTTAATTTCCAATCAACTAAATCAATCACTTAAACTGACTGATTTATGAAAATTTGAATATCACTATTGAATAAAAAAAAGTATAATTTTAGATTTTCCATCGATCGTTTCAAAGAAAATACGCCAATCAGCGCGCAGGTTTCTCAAGATTAATTGGCCTAAGGTTATGAAAAAGTTGAGTTTTTCTAAATTTTTAACATTCAAAACTTCATGAATAAGTCTTAGTTGATTGTGAAAAATAGAAACATTCATTCATTTATTTAAAATTTGGTGTGTCCAGAATATTTCTCAGAATATGATACCTTACTGCATTAAATTTAGATTTCATAATTTTTGAAATATATTTATAGGCTGGAACAAAATATTATTATTGATTTCATTTCAATCCTTTTGAAAGCAAAACTAAAAACGGAATTTTATGCTGAATCTGAGAAATTTTTGTTGAATTATTCTTTGAGATATTACATAAATTATGAAAAATATTTTGTAGTTCACATAAGACTTAAATACCTAGCGATTCTGTTTTCAATACTCATATTCAATAATAATAATAATAACAATAAAGATGATAAATAAAATAAAACGCTTGGTTTTATTAAAAAATATCTTTATATTAATTGCAATTTCATCATTTCCACTTTAAATTTAAGTTAAAGTTTTACTGGAAATGACAACAAATTAGCAAAATAAATATAGTAAACTGAACGAAACGATCTAAACAACAGTATAAGTTTGGTATGACTATCAAAATTTGCATATTAAAAATGTTTTGTTTGAGAACCTATTAAGAGACCAGTTACTTAAAGTTTAATTGAAAATTGTACCGAGCGGTAATACTGGCGAACCGGCTGGTCGCCAAAGGCGGCTAGTATCTAATAAAACTAAGGATTTCAAAGCAAATGTTTAATAATTTCAACACAAACGTTAATTTAATAAAAAATTTCAAAGATATTTTTAATTAATGTAACAAAAAAATTAGTTCGGGAAATTAGTTTGAAAAAACCAAATAAATATAATACAATTTACTTTTAAGTTTTTAATTCGTGTAAATTAATTAAAGAATCTGAATTGTTTCATTTAAGTATATTATAACATTTCTGTTTCAAATAAAATTAATGTATTAAAATTATTTAATATTCATTGAATTATTCAAAATAAATTTAAGCTAAATGTATAAATTATACAATGTTAGAGATGTCCTAGATGAAAAGAGAGAATTATTTTAATAACTTTCTGCATTCTTCGAACCAAATATAAAATAAACAGAATTTCTAGAGATAATATCTCTGATAAGTAAGTTACAGGTAATTTTGCTAAATATAATATGAAGGCTTACTGTTACATTTATTCAATTTATTAAACATAGGATATATAAGAGATTAAATCTAGAAATATGCTTTTTTTCCTGTGTTACGATAACCCATAAATAAGAATTACATTTTCTAGGTAATTAAACTACGATTTGCATAACTTTTAATCAAAAGAATAATTAAGTTAAGATAATAGAACCTTGTATTTCATCTTTTTGTTTACAGATTCGTAAATGAGTCCAGTAACCTATTTATTTCGTATTCAAACTCCATTCCTTCAATTAAATATTTATCAGTTTGTTGCCACAACGATTTCATGCGACCTTTTTAAGTATTTATACAAAAGAGAATGATGTTTAATCGTGATATTTAATCTTATTTGGCTCGAAATAACCATTATTTTATAACTTGCTTAATATTAAAGAATTATTTTAAATATTCTTGAGTCTATTTTATCTGAAGTGCTCAAAAGCCTATGAGAAAAATTTATGAAAAATATTGTCTGACACTAAAGGAAAGTTGAATTTAAATCTAACATCATAATGCTTTTTAAATATATAAAATTATCAGAATTAAACTAAAAAGACTTCTTATATAATATATTAGAATATATATTTATTTTTATTTTATACTATAAATTAAGGTAATAAAAGTTAAATAGAAATTATTAATTTTAAAACAGTGTATCGATAAATATCTCCAGAATAATTTAAATATGGGCTTTCCTGAATACATATTTAACTGTATAATATTGCTAGCGCATTATTTTTCGGAGACATCAATAAACTACTTTAAAACTGAAAGCTCAAGATATTAATCTTTTATTCTTTTTACTCTGATTATTATGTGCATCGAATTACAGTATTTTTAAATTTAAAACTCAAAACTAAAGAATGCAAGGACAAAGATTTCGAACAAATATTACTTAATGGCCAAGCATTTCAAGCGCATAGTAAACTAAAATTTGAGTCAATACAAGAACCTAATATAAAGCAGAAGATTCCTACCAAATGCAGCCTCCTATCCAATGAGTTTCAAGTTGGTGACCGAGCAAAATTAAATGAAATCCAAAATACTTGTAAAATTCACACTCTTTCATATCAGGAGAACAAAACATAAGAATAAACATAAATGCATAAACATACTTTTACAATTAAAATGGTGTTTATGAACCCTCATAAACAAAAAAAGTTATTAATTTAGTGATGTCATTTAAAAATAGAAACAATTTCAACCCATCTGGAATGGTCTTCCAGAAAATTTCTCTCATACTTTCCAATAAAGGCCTTATCTCTTTTTCCATGTATAAAATTATAAAACTTTCGGTAATGCCACGAATACCACTTATGGCTGGTAAATTATAGTTTCGAAATATAAAATGTTTGGCGTTAATTTAATATTTTTAATTAATGTATCTTGCGAATATGCATTTTGGACATCTTTTTTCCCCTGACCGATTGAAACTAAGCTATGGCACAGAAATACACAGTTGCAGTCATAAGATTCCGATTAACATGAGCATTACAAGGAGTTTATTCAACTGAAGATGGTGCTGTGCTTATCTTTTGTGACCATTCCGTCTGAGTCGTTTTTTTATTGTGGTTAATGTAACCCGATTTATTCTCAAAAATAGGCTGAGTGCCATAAAACTTAATATTTTCTTCTTGGTCCCAATGTCTTAACCACTTAACTGTACATAGGGGCAACACGGGGGGCACCTCGAAAAGAGAATGAGATGCTTCCTGTATGGTGGTTGGATCTTGCCACCCTGGAGGGTACAAAAAAAGGTAAGGGATCTGGCTCCTCCCATCGATGATGGGACCCTTCCTTCGGGAAGGGTTGTACCGTGACCGGTGATGGTCCTTGGGACTCAACCACAGTTCCCGCAAGTGTTGCTGTTGCGGCGGTCCGGTCATTCAGTTTTCTTTATCCGTGTGCATTCGGGCGGACAAAGAGTCGGTGATATGACTTAACTGTACATAGGTTTTAAAGCTGTGTGATTAAAATTAAAATATTTCTCTCTGAGCTCTCTATACAGTGAACTACACGGTGTAAAGGCTCCAAAATTCTTGAACAGACTATTCAAGACATGGGGAAACTGATTACGCGAAAAAACGTAGTTCCAGAAATATCGATAAATGGCGTTATACAACAGAAAATATGCTAAAAAGTCGAAAATAATCACAAAAAAATATGTGGTATGGAAATTTTTCTTTCGAATTTCTATTGCTTGTAGGAAAAAAAAGATAAAATATTGAAGAAACTTAACTGTTATTGAACTACTGGAACTACAGTTTCGGAATGTAAGCACTAAAATTTGCATAAATCCTTGGTTTGTTGTACTGTTCGAGCATAAAATGGATAAAGCTGGGAAAATGTTATTCTTATGAAGTTCTTTTATGAAAACAAAGGAAATTCTGCAGCTGCACTTCCAAAGTTTCATCGAGAATTTACGCAAAGGAGCAGGAGGTACCAAAACATGCGAAAATTTTGTTGTACTCCTAATACAACAGCGACAACGTCTTGATTTATTTACCTTTATGCAAGATGAAACGCCTCCACACATTGAACTCTATCACAGCACTTTCTTCGACAACATTTTACTAAGGACACAATAATTAGTTGTGCGTTTCCGGCAACCTAACCATCTCTTTCTACACATAATAAACCCTGTGAATTTTGGTTTTGGGATATTTAAAAAATCTTGCTTATCGAGGACCTCTGATCCTGGTAACCTTGACAGATTTGAAAGACAGTATCACTCACAAGCATCTCAATTGACCAATTACGATCCATTGTTGAACAAGCTTCCGCAGAACGCAGACTTTACATCTGAAAGAAAGGGAACCATATTGAGCAATCGATATGGTCCTTTGATCTTGCATCGATATGGTCCTTGTGATTGAATATTTGATACGTTCGAATAAAATGTGTTACAAATGTGTATTTTGAGTCTTTTCAAGCTACTTGTTGCACTGCGCCATTTGGGTGTTTCTGGTTTGCGCGTTATTCGTTTTCCATGTCTTGAATTGTCTGTTCAAAAATTTTGGAGCATTTATCTTAAGTAGTTAGCTGTAGAGCTCAGTAGTAGGGCTCAGAGTAGGGGAGTTTTAATTTTAATTACCTTGTATGTACACTCAAGATCACAAATTGGAACTGGAGGCATTCGAATAGTGAAGGGATCTAAATCAACTTCACTGATCATTTATTCATTTTCTGTTATTTCTCATGAGATATTTCTTAACAGTACATTGGAATTCGTTTATAAAAAATAATTTCTAGGTAATAACTTTACAGAGGGCTAATACTGAGAAAACTAGTGGGTAATCTTCATGAATAAAAGAATTCTCCTAGGAGCTCAAAGAATCAGGGCTTATTGTATGTTTCCCCTTTTGGACGCTTAGAAATCTGTTTTAAAGCTTTTCAAGACCGAAGTCTTTACTTTCTACTTCATTCTCAAAGCAAACAGAGAAAAATATGAAAATGGGTTGTGAAAAATAGCAGCAAATGAGACTCAAGAGTATAATTTAGATCCATATGGGAACCAAGTCATGTTTTTTTAGAAGAAGGGAAGGCATGGATGACCTTCAAAAAGTTGCTGAAATATTATATTGGATGAGTATCGAATGAAGTAAACATACTCAAATATTTTAATTCAGAATCTTTCCAAGAATATATAAAAATGGGCTGTCTAAAAAATTTATATTTTATGCAAATTAAATACACCACAAATCTATTATTCTTGCGAAAAAAAGTCAGTAAAAAGGTTGGTGTAGCTTTTAAAACGTACTATAACAAAAGCCGAAGATGGAGGTTATGAAATAATTTATTAATTATCTGATAAGATAAGCAAATAATACAAAGATAGTATCTGTCTGATTTTTAAGGGCAAATTCACAGTAGTCAGTATACAGACTTTGAGCGAAGCTCTGAATGCTCCTGTTTATAGCAGCAAGGCAAAGTTGTTTATGGGATTAAGTCTCTATAATATTCTTTTTAGTAGAATCTAAAATTGCACTCTATAAACAAGTTTGGAAGTAACAATGACTCTCAAGATTATATTTTAAATATTATATAT
>JAPMOR010122909.1:28958-46925 GCA_026543865.1 Argiope aurantia
TAATGAGAACATATCAACTCCATATCCAATATTTGAAAAGTACTTTCAGAATACTCAATGCTCTTTCGCATTTTGTGTAAGTGTTTTTTTCCCTTAAAAGAAATGTGATAGAGTGTTTAGAAATAGAATTTGATTTTAAATTCGATTTTTTTACAATTCATTCATTTATTACAGGATGTAAATGAGTGACCCCTATTATGGCTAAAGTTAATATCTGAAGATTAAAATGTAGAAAATTTAGAGCCCTTAAAACCAAAGACTTATTATAGTTCTAGTGTTTTACTTTTCCGCATAAAATATATACAAAAAGAAAATATTGTGATGATCAAAAAAATTCGAACTCGAGACTTTGACGACTTGAATAATTTTGAACTTCTTTGAATGTAAAAAGCACATTTTTTGAAGATCTTGTCGTCTGCTTATCAGCCTGTTCGTTGTCGACACAAAATTTGATTTCTATCAAATTTTGAACGAAATCTACTCAGAAAAAATCTGGAAATTGCTTTCCAAATATAAATTAATACAAAAACTATACAATATATAAAATTTAAAACAAAAATGTAACATCTAAAATATAGGAACATTTCAAATTTGGTACCAAAAAATATAAAAATGTAGAAATATTTAATTTCTATTTTCAGAAATAGAATAGAATTTTTTATACTTTCTCAAGCGTGTAAGTGCTGTGATTCAAAAACGCAATAACTCAAATTTTAGAAATTTGATACGGGATTTTGAGATGACAACTTTATTTCTATGCCAAATTATGGCTTTAATCTGCTTGAAAAAAAAAATGCCAAAACATTTTAAACTAGAAAGAGGAAATTTGGCATGTACCTTTTATGCTAAATTTTCTGACTTCCTTCTAAATTTCTACAAAATCCATTCAAAGGAAGGGCGAGTCTCTTTGGCTGATCGTGAAAAGGTAAACACAATAATTGCAAAATATGAAGATCAGGTGGATACATTTGATACATAAATTTAGTATCTAAAATACGTAAAGGTATAATTCATACACGTGTAAATTTTCTGAAAGACATTCTCATTGGTTTGTTTAGTAATTAGTAGTTGTAGAAAAAAAAATCTGCAAAAAAATGTACAAGTCATCTGCATTTACACTCACCGCTTGAAAGATAATGTCAGTTGGTAAACAATTATCTCGATTTTGACAAATTCCTCTAGTTCAACTAAGGAAATTAAAGAGTAAATTTTTTATAAAATTGGAAAAGTGGATTTGAAATATAGTAAGACTGATAAAATTGATGAATATAAGGTATGGGCTAACAACAGCGTTACACCAGTAAAGAGTTCGTTAATATTTACTTTAAAAAAATTAGAATTTTGTCGGGAAAAAAATGTCTTGAAAAATAAAAAAATAAACGTACAAGGCAGCATATACTGGGCACAAAATGAGAACAAATGTATAGTAAAGAAAACTTTTTTTTTAATTTTTGGGACATGAAATGCTTAAAAAAATCATAAAAAGTTTGTTTTTTTTAAATTTTAAAAAGTAGTTATTCTTTACATATGAAATCCCTTTAGCTTGCAAGAATAGATGATGTTGATTTCTTACACTAAATTTGGAAATCTGCTTTATTTATTAAACATTTCCAAAAGCTTCATTTAAGTTCTTAGCAAAATAAAGAACTTGCTTTACCGAAGAATTTTAGTAAAAAGGAAATTTTAACTATACCATTATAATTATTATTTATAATAGGCAGAATGACTTCGTTACTTTCTTGCATATTATTTTATTGTTCTGATAATGAAAACGACGTTTCTATTCTTATTTTTTTTAAGTAATGCATGTTATTCGTTGTTTATGTTATGCTATGTCAAACCTAACTGGTTATAAATTTCATAATTAATAAGAATAATTTAGACTCTATATTCCAAAAGAAATAATTATAAATAAAGTAATAATGATATCATTAAAGTCTATAATAAAAACTAGGAAATCAAACTATCTAATGGCATTTATTTTAATAGCAGAAACAATCGTAGTTATGTAAATAAATAAAAAGCGCATTGGAGGTTTTATTTACATATATTTTTATCTCAAAATAAATTACTGATAAAAAAATTCAGTTGTTTGCCATTAAATATTTAATTAATATGAACAAAAGTAAAAAATAAAAAGAAACTGAAAAATAAGCTGAGCAATTACAGCAATAATCAACCTTTCATGAAAATGGATAACAAAACATATTAATAAAAGATTAACAAACCTCCTCTTCTAATTTTTTTGTTCGGCCCTCATTTGATAATGACAAGGCTCTCAAAGTAAACATAATAATTTAAATAAACAAACGCATAGACCAAAAAACGTTTTCAAAAGCATTAAATGCGAAATATATATTTAAAGCTTAATTGCGGTGACTAGAAAAGTATTTAACATAAACAATATTTTATAAAATGTTTCATAATGCATTATTTGTTTCTTTAAACGTTTTCATTAAACGCTTCATTAAACCTTTCATTAAACGTTTCTTTAAGAGAACGGTGTCACTTCAGATATAATTAATGGAATTTATTTTATCGTTTTATAATGGTGTACAAACACTAAAGGCACATAAAAATTAAGTCAAAACTAATTCATTATTTTTTTGATAAATAAGAGAGAATGAAATACAAATAGCGTAGTTTTTCTTCAATGATTTAAAATAGGACAAAAAAATTAACTTTGCATCAATTTACCAATTTGTGGTCTAATTTACCACTTTATTCGAAATTCATGCTTCGAAAATTCAGGACTCATTATAGCACTTTAAATTTTTTTTAAATTGTCTATAATCTGTAAAAAAAAACTGGTAAGTAAAGGTTAGATCTCGCATTTAAACTAACACTTTTGCTTTTCTCAAAAATTGATGAGTTAAAAATTTCTAAAGATTAAACACTAATTAAATCTTTTACGCGTAACTTGATCTTTAGGCCTTCACAACAAATATTTTTACATTTTAGATTACTTGATAATCATACGACTCGCACTATTTTAGAAAAAAAAATATGTTCTTTATATTGTGCGAATACCTGTTTTTCTGCCATTCCACTTAAAATTTGGAATGAAAAATAATTAAATTTCAAATAATCGAATCATTTTCTTGTTGAATCGAAACGTTCTTTTAATAAATATAGTTAGGCATCAAAATTATTCAATATTGAATTTGTATGCATACTTTATGATATTTGATAATGCATTTTCTCAGAAGATTATTCAGTTTAAAATTCCCGGATTCAATAATTCAATGCATTACTGTAACTTGAAATTAACTAAGAGATCGCATATTTTTTCACATCCAATTATTTTACAAAAAAAAATCGGATTGTTTAAAAATATGAACCGAAATTTATTTTATCACTGTTTATTTCTGAAGTTAAAATTTAAATAGAAACTACGGCAAAATTTGTGCAATTTTAATCAAAGCGTTGTTTAAAAAAAGAACTATATGTTCAATACGGTAAGGGAACAGAATCTTCATATATTAATAATTAAAAATGTTGGAAAAATGTAAAATGAAACATCAATGGCAACAACGAAAATAATTTAAATGTCTTTGTAACAATTAAAAGTAATGCTGCAAAATATATTTAAAAATAACTTTAAAATTAATTAAAATTCTAAGAAATTCCTGCGGCAACTAATCAATAAAACTAGTTTTTTTTAACTTTATGATGAAGTAAAAATTGATTTTGTGCTATAAAGAAAATGATTTAAATATATTTCTTCATAATATTTTAAGGTATGGATTAGTGTAAACATAAATGCTCAAATAAAGAGGTTTTTTTTTTTAGTGTTAGTTGCAAATTAATGTTTCAAAAAACAAACACGACTTTTAATTTAAGCTTGTTATTTTAAAATGAATTGCTAAACTGGTGCTATAATTTTAAAAAGTATGACTCGAAAATACTAATCGTATGCTATTTATTTACAATTTGACGAATTGCATAAAAAAGTTGACTTTCAATAAACAAATATCTCAACTTAAATCAGTATGAATTCGGAAATAATTTAAAATTATAAATTTAAAATTAACAAATCAGTTTTACTACCATTAGACAGCATTTTTTTTTGTTTGGTTTCTTTGTGGAGCGTCAAGTTTCAGCATTACAGTTTCCTTGTAGTGAGTTGCTGGGGATTCCAAATCAATTGAGTTGCTAAAGGAAAATATTGGACATCAATACTCATTTTCTCCTTCTGAACCCCTTCATCCTAAAGGCGAATCTGCCATTATGCAAGGTAACAAAGCTGCACATGCGCCAATTGCCAGACATTTACATCTTTTCTATATGTTTCAAGGATCCACTCGATGCTGTTTCTAATCTTCCTTCATGTTCTTAGTTAATCAGTTTAGTGTAATGTCTTTATGTATGTATTTCTGTATAAATAAATGTTTTTGATGTTTTACAATTTTCTTGTAAATCTCCAACAGAAGAAAAACGCTACCCATCTTTCACAAATTTGATTCATTCATGAACATGTGCTGGCGAATTGTGGGAAATTATATAGATGATGAAATAATCTAGTTTGTAAATAATGACAGGTTCGAGCCTTAAAAATAACTGTTTTATCTAGTCGTAATAATGGTCCATTTTGAAGCAACACAATGGCTAGGGTATACAATGTAGGGTGGATTACGTAATTTTGAATAGCAGTCAGAAGACGAAGACAACACCGAGGATGGTACTGAAGAATTTTTTTTTACCTTAAAATTATTAACATAAGGGGTTTTTTTTATATATGGTGGTATACTTTTTATAAATTGCATAATGTGTGATGTATGCTGTATAAAATAGTTCAACCTTCAACTCTTTGCACTTGGAAAAGTAATTCGATGCATATTTACCTAGTACAGGGACTTATTACTGAAAAATAAATGTATGCAATTGTTTTAAGTTTAATTTCGGCGACAAATCAATCTACATCTTATTACTCTGCAGGTATTTTTAACGATCAAATTTTTTTTAAATAAATAAAATGTCAATAATGATTCACCGTCTTCATTGGTGACTGAGAGGTAACAATCGAAGGTTAAAGTGTCCTATGTTGATCATTCGACCCAAGGCTATCAGATTTGTCACGTGATTATTGCTTCCGTAGAAAGTACTTCTTATAAAAAGTATTCAAAAAATTTCACTTAATTTTTAATTAATTTACAATTAATTCAAATTTTATTACTTTTGCTCAATTCTGAGGTGTATATTTCATAAAACTATCTACACCTTTCAAAAACATTTACTAAATCAATGAAATTAATGTTGTTTCCATGCAATGATGCTTACTTATGATAAATTTTAAATTACAAAATTGTACAATATATTACAAAAGTTTATTATACAAGGTTGAGGCAATAGACATTTTTTATCATTCGCTCTTGAAATACTGGTTGAATAATCTGTGAAACTGTTATATCTTCGTTCAAAATATAAAATTTAACAGAAAAAAATGAGCATACATTTACAAAGTTTGTGAAATTTCGAAACTTGCTTATATGCTTTTATTCTAAACTTTATGAAAGTATCTCCCATTTTATATTACTTTGATAAAATTCTGTGAATTTTTAAATTTAATTTAAATACAACGAAAAAATATTACACACGCGCAGACGATAAAATGAATAAGACTTTTTTTACATCATAATGGCTATAAATTTGCATTCTTTCTAAGAATTTTTTGATTTTCTGTGCTGAATTTTTAACGGATCTTGAAATCGAACCATACGAATCAAATCTAAAATATCATGATGTGCGACTTTTAGGAATAGAACATTGAATTTCTTTCTTTCTTTCTTCAGAAAGTCTAATAAATCACTTTAAAGGAACTTATTGAAAAATAATTAAAATAAGTGGATTGCCAGACAGAATTTCGAAAGACATACAGAAGTTCGTGATTACTAAACATTTTTATATAATTCTTTAACTAACGAAATTTTTCTGCCATACAATATATTTATTCAAATAATTTACATAGTTTCTGTATAATTATTCTATATATAAATACATTATTTTTATTTAATAATAAAACAATATTAGAAGCTATCCTACAAAACTGATGGTGAAATTTCGTTTGACAGACGTCCTTCCGTCCTATCAAGACATCGATCTTCATAGTTTTTCACGGTATATTATTTTTTTTTAGTTTTATTCTATCAAATAAAGAGGAAGAAAATTTCGGGACTTTTAGAAATACAAGGCTTAGATTCATGCTAGTCTGTCTTGGGGTTATCCAATTATTGTCAAAAATTTGAAACATCTCCAGTGTTGAAACGTGTGATATATATTTATATACCTTTGACATAAGATTAAAAATGTTATGTCTCATTTGGGACTACTTGCGAAATATGTCCTCTGACATAACTAGGCGACGTCCTCAACCCCCGTTTAATCTGTAAGGCAAGGAAAAATATTGTATAATATAGCTTTATTTAATGTTAAACGCTCTCTAAATGTTTTCAGGTTTTGATGTTCTTTACCATTCATATTCAGCAATATTTAATACCATTATTAAATGCGTAAATGCAAGATAAGGTGGAAATATGTTCTGTCTTTATTTTTTTGTAATAAGTAAAAGTTCAATAAAGTCATTCTTCGATATGGTTCAGAACCTTTGATAAATATTTAATTTAACTTTGAACAGACGTCTGCATTTCCTGGAATTAAACTTTGAGTCAGGGATATAACAATAATTTACACTAATATATTCGCACCGTACACTTAATGCATTTATTTAGTGTTACGGCGAAATTTGGTGGCATACACTAGAAAAGTCGACTCAATAACGGATAAAAATGTTTATTCTGCATGTGCACACGATACATAAGTAACTGAAAACAGCCGAAGAGGAAAAAATATTAATAGTTAAGTAAACGTCAATGTACAAGTATCAAATCGCTATTAAATAACTGCACCAACTCAAAAAGTTCAGGGAGAACTTGCCGGAGACCAACACTCTAAAGAGAGAATTCGTTGAACTACTCTCTACACTCTACTACCGCTCTTGTTTGTGGATATCCGGTTTTCATAACCTCATGGCATTCTGAAATAGCATGAATGACACAAACAATAGAATTCGTCATAATGAAGATATTGCCGAAATTCGAGTATTTCGGGATTCTACTTTTGTGTCGCCAAAATCATCCGATTTGTTGATAGATTGCCAAGTTGACATCTATTTGTCACCAAGATTGGATCATTAAATCTGCATCCATTTAGAATCGGTCAAAGGTTTAGTTTAGTTATATTAACGTCCCGTTTTAAAGCAACACTAGGGCTATATAGGGACGTACCTCGTAATTTTCAACCGAAGTCAGATGACGGGGACCACACCTGAGCTGGCAACCCCTCTCCAAACTTTCCCACCGCACCAGCAGGAGGACATTTGGGCCCGTAGGGATTAACTTGCACCAGAAAGAACCACTTCCACGATGGTTCTTCTGTGGAATCGTGTTTCGAACCTAAAACCTGCCAGTTCCGAAGCCGGAACCTTACCACCTGGCCACCGCGGTCCCATCGGCCAGCGGTATCTATAAAACTTTTTCTTACCATAAAAGTAAATGCGCAAGGAAGCAATATTACGAATTCATAAAAATAGTTTCTTTTACCCAATAAATAAAGTTATGAAGCTTTTAAAATAATATGCTTTAATGCTTATCACATTTTGATGCTTAAAAGTGCTTTTTGGCGAAATTATAACGAAGAGCTATACATAAGAGATTTCGTCAAAATTAAACTCAACCAATATTATCGCCAAACCAACTGGCTGCTAAAACTGACTATATACGAACACAATTTAACGTTATTTACGCTTCATAAAGATCACTAAAATTCGCATATAGCGATTTGGTTTCCCTTTAATATCTTTCTGATCCTCTGAATATGCCTGACGACAAAAAGTGCCAGATTACAAAGATGTTTAAATGTTTGTGTCAATCATATTTCTTATTTATTTCCTCATTTATACATTACACCATACAATATTACGATGAACCAACTGACCGCTAAAGATGACCAGTTTTTAAAGTACATTGATAAAAAAGTTAATAAAGAATTGTTTTTTAAATCAGAAAATTAATCGAATTAAATCGATTCCGAATTTTATTCTAATAACGAAAAAATTGCCTTTTAAAAATATTTTTTGATTTAAACATGTATAATCATTTAACCATAGTAAATACATATATCTTTATATTATTTATTGAGATTTTAATATAGAAATAGAAGAAATTCAAATAAAATCACTGTAAAGTTATTTTCATGTAGGAATTTTTGAAAATTTCCCTGTTATTTTATGTTACTTCTCAGTATATTTCACTTCATATCTGTTGAATCAAAGTGTAGAGTTTTTATAATCGAGATTTTTTTGCATATAAACCCATATTCAGTATTTTTAGAATGTTACATAATTATTTTAAAAAGAACAGAATTTCAAATGACATTTATATCTTCAAAATATCAATCTAAGCCAAAAAATATCTACAATAAGATGCTTTTTCCTTCTTTAAAGATGCTTTTCCGATTCAAGATCCGATTCAAGAAGTTATTTTATATATATTTTCCTTCAACAGACTATGTAGTTTGTAACATTATATAATATTCAAGATTTAGATAAAAAAATGGTTTCCGATATTGAATTAAGAATCGTAAAACATTTTTTCATAAAGAGTACAAATTATTTTATGCCATTTTAAGGTTCTGTATATTGATATATTACATTATTATATATTATATTTTTAAATTGAATTTTGAGATATTGTTTCGAATGAATGGAATATTAATATGTAGACACATTATACGTAACTAACGCTTTGTCTATGAAAAGAAGTTTTGAATATTTTTTATGAAAGGTTAAACGCAGTTACAAGAAATATTTTTCTAATTTTATTTATATCACCTTTCGCTTCTCAATTTATTGTTTCTAGAGACATGATATCATAATTATAAAAAATTTCAGAACTAGAGAAATATTCCAGTAATGGTAAATTTAATTAAATGTGCAAATGAAAAAAAATATTCCAGAATTTTAAAAATGCTGTAGGATGAAACTGTTTTTAATCATAGTAATTTAGGCAAGAAAACGAATAGATAGTCTGGTTTTATTATAAATTCCAGGAAATCCAAACAAAATATGCTTTAAACATCAAAATGTGGGGGAAATTATCGCAATTCCAAGAATATGTTTTTGAATATTCCAGGAATTTTTAACAAATAAAAAGGCAAAGAATGAAGGAAAATAACCCGAAGAACTCAAGTAGCCAATGGACTTAATACTGAGTTTTAGATTCTACTAGAGGAAACTGAAAATGTATTTCACAGGTTTCTTCCCCCTCAAGAAACTGATCTTAAAATGTAATACTTGTTCTTTAAAAAGATTTTGATACATTAGGATGTCCCATAAGTTTCTTTCCTATTTCTTATATGAAATGAGTACACAATATTTGCCATTTAAGATATTTTTATTTATTTTGTTATACAAGAACCCTTTTGCTCTATTACCTACTTTCATCTTTCAGGAAGCCTCATACCTTCTTTCCAAAATTGTTGTGTTTTGGACAAGAAATAATCCTCGAGGTACGCTTTTATTTCGCTAAGGGATTTAAAGCGCTTATCACGAAGATAAATTTTTTAAGGACAGAAAGAAGTAATAATCAGATGCAGCGAGATCTGGAGACTATACAGGAAGCGGTGAAACATCCCAATCAAACTGTAAGAGCTCCTCTCTTACGACTAATGCAATATATGGTCTCTCGTCGGCATGATGAAAAACAACGCCTCGTTGGTTAATTAATTCTGGCCGGGTTTTTGTTTTTTCCTTCTATGGCAACTTTCAATTGATCCAGTTGATGACAGTATTTCGTAGAATTTATTGTTTCATATTGAGAGAGAAGCTTGTAGAAAATTACGCCTTCGAATCCCACCCAAATCGACAAAAGCATTTTTTTGGGGGGGTATAGTGCCGGCTTTGCGACAGTGGAAGGCTTACTGTCCTTACACCAAGTGCGTTTTCTATGCGCATTTTCATATTATATCCAAGTTTCGTCTCCAGTGACAAGCCTCTTTAATGCCATAAATGTCGCCTTTCGCTATACATATTTAACGCTGTGGGTGTATGTCTTAAAAGAGACTGTGGCTCAAACGAAACGTACTGTAAAAAAGCTCTGGTACGACTGAAACCGATGACATAGACGGCTAATAGATGAGCCTACATGTTTGCAGAAGCAGAGCCAGATAAGGCCATTCATAGCGCGTTTAGAAAGAAACTTTTGGGACACCCTAATATATTGCTGCAAATAATTTTTTTTTTACTTTTTGTAAATAAATATGTAAATAAAAATTAAAAGCACAATAATTTGCATACTTAAATTCAAATTTAAAAATGAATTTCCCTTTTTAATTCAAGGGGACAGTGGACTTTAAGATAAGCAAAAATGACCGGAAACATGAAATTTTATTTTTATCGTTTCCATACGAAAATGTATGTTTATATTCAATTAAAATAGTGTTATAAGATGTATAATTCAATAAAATGAATATTTGAAGGGTCTGAAGAAAAAAAGCACATTTTTATGACATTTCTCAAAATGATATTTTAATTAGTTTAAATACCTTCGAAATGTTCTAGGTGACTTAATTTTTGAAAAACTTAAATAGAATTGATTACACAGGTTTCTGTTAAATATTGAAAGGAAACAGGCTATACATTTCACATTTCAAGTTTTTAGATAGTTCAGAGCCAATTTTAGTTCCAAAAAACATGAAATGAGATGGAGTCGTCGAAATGTGGTCGTCTCAGAATCCGTTGACGAACTATACACGGCACGTTGCTGCCTCAAAAAAAAATAATTTTGGAAATATCGTTTGAAATTTAAAATAGCTGACTACATCCTGTGCAGATGATAATTTATCAATGAGAAGGGAAAAAATTAGCGCGTGCACTAAATATTTTCGATTTTATTTCACTCACATTGATTAATCATAATCATTTTCTTTCGTTTGATATATGTGCGATTAAAACTGAAAGATATGTGCCGTTTCCTGTTTGTCTTTTCCCAATTATCAATTTTAAATATTACTTGCACTTGCTCGAAGGTTATAACTTGACGGTTCGGTTGAACGGTACGGCAGTGCATAAGGTACGAACAAACAAAAATTAATTTTTATATATTAGATTAGCTTTAATTGGAATTATAAAATCATACACAGTTTTGTCCCAAATAAATTTATATTGGATAATAAGGAAAAAACAATAGAAAAAATTAAGTCGTCTGGAATATTTTAAAACTTTAAAAATGTATGTTTTTTTTAAATAATTTGCTAATAACTAAATAAAATAATTAGTAATTAAATAAATAATAGTTAAAGAAATTTGATGTATTTATTTTAATACTTATGCATAAAAAATTCATAACTAAATAATAGTTTGCAAAAATGCGTTATTGAGTTCACCATTTTATTAATATAAATAAATCATCTACCGAAAATCAACCGAACACAGAAATGAAATTAAAAGTTTTACCGGTCCATTTTTTCAATTATGGGATTGTAGATTCCTTGTTTTACATCAGAAGAAAAAAGTTAAACCATAATTGGAAATAATAAAGTAAGTTTATTATTGTTATTTGGATACATTTTACTTAGATTTGAGTTAAAACATTTTTTCTCAATTGCTCTAACGAATTAGCAATCTTTAGATGCACACGGAATCTTAAAATGTATTTATTGAATGGGAAATAATGCTATGTTTCCTTATTTTTAAAATCATTGAATGAACCAATGGAATAAATAGTCCATTTCTTTTTTTTCCATTATTACTTTCATGTATAAAGGGTGCCCCATCAAGAGCGGGTGAATTCCGCATACCCAGATTCGTTACTTGGAATATATAAAAAATGTATCATTCCTTTTGTATATCTGAATTCATGTATTGATTCTAGTTGTTTTTCTGACATTTATATCTGTATTTAGTTTTTCAAATATCATAAGTATAAATTGTTATTTATGGTTTCTTCAATAAAGCATTTTTAAGCATCAAATTGTGACAGGTATTGAGATCGTGTTATTCTAATAACTTACACTTGATCTATTTATCGTGTACTTGAACTTTACTAACGGAATTGAGATCTATTTATCACAATAAGTTTTTTGATAGCAGTGATTTTATTCTTAAAATATTTTTAAAAACTAATCATTTGAAACGAGTCTCATGAAGTCATAGTCTCATAAAAAACGTAAATAAAAGTCTAATAAAAAACGTCATAGTCTAATAAAAAACGTCACGTCATAGTCATAGTCTAATAAAAAATGTGTCCGGGAAATTTATCTTCAGCTTTCCCAGTATCTTTCTCTATATTATAATTTCACTTTATTTCTTTCTGTAAACTTCTTAGATAATAAAATCAAGTCTCAACTTCAAAATCATTAAATATTAAATGATAACAATGAAAACGTTCAATTCCATAGTAACAATGAAATGTATTGTCGGAAATAATAAGTATTTTTTTAAATGTCATATTTCAAGAAAAGAATTACGAGGAAATTGAATTAGTAACATTAAAATGATATTGTACATATTTTAGAATAAAACATCATTCTTGCATAGTCATAATTTAGAAACTTACTTTTTTACCTATCCATGGAGAAATACCAAAATCTCGCTGGATTATAATTTAATTCAAATTCTAAATGGACACTGAAAATTATCATTAAAAAATATTACTATTCTGTAAAATATATTTATAAAAACATCACATGCTCCAAGTCTATTTCTTAGAATATCAACACACAATTTACCTTAATAATAATAATATGAGAGGAAATATTTTATTTGCCATTATATACAAATAAATTTGATTTGTTTAACAGAAATAGATTTAATATATTATTTAATGTGCGAGACAAAGAATGAATAAATGTAGAAAAAGATAAAAAGTTTAGCAGCAAACAATTTTCGAGTTTTTTTTTTTTTTCTTTTTCTTCTTTTCTCTAATTCAGCGATTTTCGGTAACCGGATAATTTTCCTCTCAAGTTTCCTATGAGGTAATTAAAACCCTCAGTGCCCAATTATTTTTATCTCGTACCTGTCAAGTCAGAGAAATCGGCTATTTAATAAAATAAGTTTCAATTTGATGAGTTGAAATGTTTTGTGTATAGTGAAATCATAAGGATACTTTATTCATGGATTTTAAAAATAATACAATATCGTTAATCGAAGACCTTTCATTTAAAGCTTTCTGTGAAATACTTTAAACCTCAGAATGTTCAATTGTTTCGATTTCATAATTTCAAGATTAGAAATATCTACTTCTTAAGTGAATGGATTGAATTGTTTTGTATTTAAAGACATTTCTGCAATCTTAAGGATGCTTTATCAATGAATGTTAAGGGCAATATATGTATAAATAAAGATTATCTGCTTTTGAAGTGAATAGGGAAAACGGAAAGAGCAGTTCCTGAATTGGAGAATTTATGTACGTAGAATGAAAAAGAAAGATATACAATTGGATAGAATATTTCCATTAATTTTTTTACATAGCCTTCTTTAAATTTTTTAAATGAATAAACTGAAGCAATTTAAAATCAATCGGAAAAAGTTTTAAAACTGTCTAACAAATCACCTTATTTTTAAAAGTTTTTTTCCTGATATTTTGTTTATCAATTATTTTTAAGAAACATTTCTTTTTTAATTTTTCAAACAGTATGTAGATACTCCTGCTAGTGGTAGCTACCACATATTAAAGAATTACATGCACCAATAGAGACAAATTATAAAAAGCTGAGTAACCAATAGCCGCAAATAGTATTGTGGAAAATGTGAACAACGCAAAACAAATCCCATTATGAGAGCCTCATGAGCATTCCTGAAAAGATGCATCATGTCTTTGATGATATAATCGTTAAACAAAAAACGTTACTTATATTCAACAAATTATTAGAAGAGTAGAATCAGAAAATAATTCCTTTATTAACTTTAAAGAATGAGCAGACATTTTAACATCTTCGACAGCAATACAAAGTTACATTTTTTTAACTATACTTCGCATATGCAATTGAATTTACTATGCGAATTCAAAACAGTTTGTCTTTTTAACTAAGTGGTAAAGATCTCCTGAAGGTATACTTTCAAAGCTAATTCATCTCTTAGTTTAAATGTAAAATAAAATTAATTGAAAATATTTGGGGTGTTGATTAAAATGGAACTTCCCAAAGATATTCTAAAAGTGTCACATTGCACATTTATGGACAATTGTCGCAGATAATGAACCGCTTGAGTTAATAATTGACTTTTCACCAATCCAAAAGTGCCAGTTTCAAAAATTAAAACAACATTCGGTTGTCCAAATTGCATTTCTCCGGAAAGAAAGATTTTAACTTGAGGCAGAGCCCAATAAGTTCTGGGCATTGTTCTGAATTACGTAAAGTTCTGGACATTGATTGTGTAGTTGTCCGTGTAACTATTGTATTTCTTTATGACTATTACATGGATGTCATTTATTATTCAGAAATTTTAAATAATTGGTTTTCATGATGTTCTATTCTAAACTGTCTGTCCATTAACTAGAATGAAAGTAGCATAAAAAATTGTAAATTTCTACATCACATACGTAATACCTTATCCTCTATGTTTCTCCCGGTAGAGCAGGGATTGCAAGCTGCAGGATCCTTAAACCGTTCCGTAAAAAACTTCCTGGATATATATATCAGAAATTAGTAACACGGCGTTTCTATTCATCTACAATTAGATCGGTCTCCCGAATACATACAGTTATATCGTCAGAATACCCAAGCATTCCTTGTTACCGAAATATCTCATTCCTTTTGAAAACAGGTGTGTAAAGAGATTTATTTATTGATTTTAATTGACAAATGTTTCATTTCTAAATTTTTTCTTTCATTTTTTTTATCAAGCCTTTGTAGCAACTGTCCATCAAATAAAATGAATTACTTCATGTGTGATTATCAAATTTCTTCGAATACTTGATGATCGGTTGATGTACAAATGATGAGACAAATATTTACATCTTACAGTTTTTCTGAATTGAATAAATTTTCATTTCTGCAATAAATGCTTTCGTCTAAATTTGTGATTAGTCTTTCAATCTAAAAACGCATATCTCAGCAAATTTTATAGATCAAAATTTGAAACTGTATGCATATAATTGCATTGAACCTAATGCAATGAACCTAACATTTTACTGGTTAATACTTTTACACTATGGGAGGTTATAAAAATTAAATTTTTATACATTCCTCCATATTTTTTAAAAACTTTTTATTACAATTTCCACAGAAGCAAAAGTATTTTCGTGCAATTGTCCACTTTATTTAAAGAAAATTTCTAATTTAAACCATATCTCTATTAATTAGGGAAATAAAAGAATGTTCCTTTTTCTCGTACATCTCGTATGTGTACGTACGAGTTGTGTGTTATGCACATATGTATGGGCATAAAACTCAACGCCAAACGGTACATTTAAAATAATAAAATGAAATATATAGTTTAAAACCATTTTTAAATTCATTATTCTTTGAAGTAATTTAATACTAAAAAAGAACGTGTGATGTCTGTGTTAGTTTATTAATTCTCTGCTGTACAACTTATTCTGTTAATTAAATTAATGATTAATATATGCTATCATAATATAAGCTACAATAATTTACATAAACTATAAAATTAAGAGTCATTAAATTTGTCTCTTAACATATTTCAGTGGGAATGTGCCTATTTAATAATTTAATTAAAGGAATATTTAGTGATTTTTTAAAGATTTTTCCATGATAATTCCCAAAATTATAAATGAACAAAAGCAACCCTTTTAAAATTTAAAAAATAATCTTAGGATATAAATTTAATAACCAAGCAAATTTTTCCTGATTTTTGGTATTTAAAAATTTGCTTGATTTTCAAAATTAGATTTTATTATAGTACCGAAATTCAAACCTCTTATTTTTTCTTCAAATATTAAGGTATACATACACACTCACACTTAAAATCTCAAGAATCGTTCAAAATATCGAGTTTTTTTTTTATTGGTTCAAAATGTTCTCCGAATCTTTAGCTTTCAAACGATATCTAGATGTTGTCAATATTCGGAATATTTCTCGAGTTAAATTTTTTTTTTCTTGAGGTACTTCCACTAAAAACTCTAGTTTCTATTATTATTTTTTCAACTCATTTTATGAAAAATGATATTTTTCCATTATATTGCTTCATTCAAACAATTATAACTCAACAAGAAATTAACCAAACACAATTATTCATATATCAAAATAATCTGTATGAAAGAATGAATGTTTTGTGTCTCAATCAAAGTTATATTTATAGAATTAAATTTTAATAGCTATTTAAAAGTTAAAATTGCAGAAAAAATCTCGTTTTTTCTATTTATCGTTGATGAAAAAATAGTTAAAAAACAATATATTTTTATAATTTGATAGAGGCAGACAGCATGAAGAATAATATTAGACTTAATTTACAAGTAGAATTGTGTGTTACAAATTAGAATTTAAAATATGTTTCAAAAATATGCTGATTAGCTCATTAAATATTAATTAGTGTAATATGGTAGTTTTCTCCCTGAAATCAGTTTGAACATATTTTAATGACCTACTGTAAAAAAACTGGATTTTTAAAGTTAAAATTTCAAAAACAATTTAGTGTGTATGTACACCTTAGATCTCGTGGTTTTTCTTTCGTTTTTGGAAGATGAAGAAAGGATTCTTTTACTGTTACTAACTAAGGAATCAAAAAGTGAACTTCCATTACCATAGGTAACAATCATTTGGAACAGATTATCTTATGCATAGGATTTTTAATGATACTTTGATTATATTAGAAATTTTCATATACATAATTAACAGATGCAATGTTATTAAAATAATGTGACTTTATTGTCAGCAACAATTTATTGCTTAGAAATACTTTGTTCAGAGAATAATGATGATGTGCATAAAAGAGCTCATTAAAATTAAATTCTGGGGTAGCAGCTGTTCGATAAGTGGCTAATTATTAAATATAATTATTTCCCCACATAAGTGGTTTTCTCTAATACAGTTAGAACAAAATATGTCATTCGATCTTTGAAATTCAAGTCATGAAATCTAGAACACATTTTTAGATGCTGAGTAAAAGAGGAAACTCAGCATGTCTGATCTTTAAATCAATTTAAAATTAGCATCTTATTGCCAGATAATAGTTTACAATAGTTAAGGATGCGCCGATTGAATTACTCTGAGTTTGAATAATATATTAGCACATCATAATGATCCTATCGGAGCCTCCCGGCAATGATAATACATTCGCGCATTTAAATAATTGAACTAGATAAGTGTACTTATGAATGCCGATTTATGAAGAGACGAACAATGCAGACGTCTGTTAAATGCATTTTGAATTTAATCTTCTATGTAGAAACGTTTTTCCTTTTCAATTTCTCCTAAACAGGAGTTTTTATAATTCAATTGATATGGAAACGCAAACCATCCTATTTCATTATTGATTGCCAAGAATATTATGAAATAATGCTATGAATAATAACTTTAATCTATTTTTAACTTTAATCTATTTAGAGGAAGACACTTTTATCAATATATTTTTAAAAATAATATCTCCACTATTTATTTATAACTTTTAGTTTATTATTTCTACTATTTTTTCTTTCTAATTTTTAGTTTATTATTATTTCCACTTTTTTTCTAATTTTTTTTGTTTATTATTATTTCCACTATTTTTTTTTTCTAATTTTTAGTTTATTATTCTTTCTACTATTTTTTTCTAATTTTTAGTTTAGTTATTATTCTTTCTACTATTTTTTTTCTAATTTTTAATTTAGTTATTATTCTTTCTACTATTTTTTTTTTCTAATTTTTAATTTAGTTATTATTCTTTCTACTATTTTTTTTCTAATTTTTAATTTATTTATTATTCTTTCTACTATTTTTTTTCTAATTTTTAATTTATTTATTATTCTTTCTACT
>JAPMOR010122909.1:47325-76460 GCA_026543865.1 Argiope aurantia
TTTTTTTTTTTTTTTTTTTTTTTTTTTTTTTTTTTTTCTAATTTTTAGTTTATTATTCTATTTTTTTTTCTTCTAATTTTTCAATTATTCTTTTTACTTTTTTTAATTTTTCGATTATTTATTATTTCTGGTCTTATCTCTAATCCAATAGTTATTTCTAATATGTAACCATTAATTAGAAATTTATAAATATCCTTACATTGTGTAATTTTATTTCTTGATTTTTATAGCCAGCATATGTATAACTTTAGACAATAGCAATTTATCCAATTTAATATTTCTATATATGTATACAGATGGAGACGCGTGTTCAATTAAAACTTCACGTTAAATTTCGAAAAAATTTAAGACAAGTATAAGGTAGATGAATCTTTTTTGGATATACAGGTTTGTTTAAAAAGCTCGAAAAGAGCTGATAAGAGAATAAAGACGACTCATGTTCGTGTTGAACAAGTTCGGTACTAGCAGGAGAGTGCGCATTGTTAAGTACTTGATGAGTGCATGTTGATTCAATCAACGTTCACTATTCTTCAGGTATCCAAATATATGCATTATCCCTCTAGCTATGATTCCATCAATGTGTCCTTACTACTCTTAAATAAACTGATATGAAGAAAATGTCTTACATGTGAAAAATAAGTTATGTTCTCTTCACTAGGACAATTCCATAGTCCACAATTCAGTATTTGTCGAAAAGATTTAGGAAAAACTGCAAAAGTCAGTAGTAATGGACTAGTGAAACGGCACGAAAATAATGAGTTATTTAATTTCACCTAAAGTGAGAACTTTGAGAAATGAAAGTCTGCCGACGAAATGTAGCTTTGGTTTTTTTTTTAACGTTTATGGGAACTATTTCCTTTCAAATACTTTAAAATTTAAAATCTTGAGCATTCATATGCACGCTGTAATATGTTGTTTCAAACTTTTATTTTTTGCCTCATATTTGGAATTTCTGCATTTGAATCTGACATTATTGCAAGAAATAGCAATTAGAAAAGCTATTTTTTTATTGCTTTGTTTTTTAAAAATTTGTTCTGAAGCTTTTAAAATTTTGCTTTTACGTTTTTTTTAGCGTTATATAGTATCGTTGCAATATTTTACTTGTCGTTTTATAGTTTTGTTATCTTATTCAAATTCCTTCCGTCCGTATTAGTACCCTCACCTTCAGAGTGAGTTGCATCGATGTGGCCTTATAAATAAGAATATAAAAGACGTTTAAAGCCAATCATGAAATCTCTATTATAGAATGCCAAGTCTATTCACCGATATCGATTAAGATAGCATCTATATAGTTTACCAAGTCTATTCACCGATATCGATTAAGATAGCATCTATATAGTTTATCTTATTATTTTCTCGGTTTCCACTATCCAGTCAGCGTTAAATTAAACAAAAATTGTAGCTAGGATGGTAACAAAAACAGCGGAGGTTATGAAATTGCTTTCAGAAATAGCTTAAAGTTTTGCTTCGAGCAACAGAAAACTTAGAGCAATATAAAAATCAAAATAGATAATACTGTGAAAGGGATAATATAAATTTTGTATTTAAAAAAATGATAATTTGCATCGGTTTGGTTATTTTCTTGCTAAGGGGGATTCCCAAATTTTCAAATATTCTCCGAAACATTTTAAACACCAGTTCTACAGCAGCCCACTTCATCATCGATAAATTGCATTTTATTAACAGTAGACTGTTCTGTCAGAAAGATTTTCCCCACCTAAATAATTAAGGAAAAAGAATATTAAATATAATTTTACAAAAATAATAAATTACTGAAGAAAAAAGAATTATTTAATATAATTCTACAGAAAATTTTGATGCGCGACGTGATTCATATCTTAAGCTCACATATTTTAGCAAAATGTTAAAAGATAAATACATCTTATGATTAATAAATTTATACATCTTTATGATTTTGTCACCCGCCTCCAAATATTGATTAGTCACCCACATTCACGAATGATCCCAGGGAAACCCGGTCTAGCTATACCTCATACATGGAATATATTAAACAAATTAGCGAAATATACAGTTTAAATTGTAAAAACAAAAGGAGAAAAAAATGAATCCGGCCTGAACGATTTACGAAATATCACCTTCAATCAAGGATTCAAACCAGAGATTTTTATGTGAGGGGTCTGACTTTTGTCCATTTATTGACCACTCAGGACCCTAAAATCCCTAGCAATCGAATTTTCCTTGTAGAATCAATTAACGCAAAGAGAGAAGAAAAGACCAATTGTTTGGGATTTTAAGGTCGCGGGGGGTCAAAACTTGGACGTAAGTCAGAACCCTCACAGAAAAAATCCTGGCTTGAATCCTTGCTTGAAAGTAACCGTTAATAAAGTCTTCAGGGCGGATTTTTTTAAAATTTATGTATATTTCGCTAATTTGGTTAATTTCATTGGTGTCTTAGATGTAACAATATTTGTGCATTCTAAACAGAATGTTCTTTCTTTTAAAAGATGTTGACACAAATATTTTATAGTAAATAACAGTTTCTCCTAAATATTGCTTTTGTTTGTTTTTTGTTTGTAATTTTTTATGGAATATATTAAATGCTTGCATGTATTGTGATCATTTTTTCACTTTAAAAGGTCATTTATTGAGAAAAATCGGTACAATATATATCAAAATACTTCCGATCTTTTCTACAATTTTTTTCCAATTTTCGTCTAATAAGTCTTACAATTGATTGTCAAAATCACCACTCTTAAATCGTTGAAACCAAAACCGACAATTGGGATATCACGGAGCTAGTCTGGTTTAGTTTAGTTATATTAATATCTAGAGATATGACATAAGTTCCTAAAAGTGTCTGATGGGCTACGGCAGCAGATTTTTCAAAAGAAACAAAAAAAAAGCAGTGAATTTCGAGAATACAATTTAGAGCGTTCCATGATTGGGGTCTTTATACTCTGAATAACTCAATACCAAATGGAAAACTTTCGAAATAATTATAATAGTAAATTTAATTGAATAAAATGTTTCCGATTTCAAATACAAAATCGCATATAAATACATTTCGAGAAACTGATAATTGTAGCTCTTTACGGAATAAAACCCGCAACTAGCATTTAAAAAAAAAAGAGAATGATTGATTGCTTAAACTCTTTATTCCCACACATAAGCTTCGCTAAAGGAAACTCACCCTTCCTAAAACATCGAATTTATTTTCAAGTCACATGACAGTCCAAGTCATTAGTGGCCGATATATTCCTCCCCCTTTTTTTTATCACTTTTTGTCAAAAGTACTTAAAAAGTACTTCAAAATGAGAACCGCAATATCAATTTTAAGATCCTCGTACTATTATTATCCTTTTACAAGCGAATAAAAAAACTGGAAATTAGCATTCTACAGGTTTTATTCTGCCATCAAGGGCCCATTAATCTCCCCGGAAAATTATTGATTGTCCCGCATGATTTTTTCGCAATTAACCGATGGAAGGAAGCAGTAGAATTTTTGAGAGGTCGAAACAGTTCCTCACTACCTCGTATCGTTGTAAAATTTAGCTAATTAGTTATTGGACGCATTATTGGATTTATGGTGTTTAAAGCGATCGTTCTTTTTCTGCTCAAGAGCTTTTGACTTCATACATGACAAGCATACGTGTTGAATAGCAAGTATGACTAATAATATTGAAATTGGATACAAACTGTAATATATGCTCGAAATCGTTACCCTCAGTTGAGTAATAGGTCTTGACTGAATTTCAATCTAAAATTATATATGTCATTGCGTTTAGCGTTACTTTTCACTTTTCTAAAA
Organism: Argiope aurantia; assembly: GCA_026543865.1. Lineage (NCBI taxonomy): Eukaryota > Metazoa > Arthropoda > Arachnida > Araneae > Araneidae > Argiope > Argiope aurantia. Next base: position 51,095 of record JAPMOR010122909.1, read on the forward strand.
GGAGTCTAGATTTGAAAGAAATTGTAAAATATTACAATATTTTTTTAGAAATGTATATAATAACTAATAAATTAATCATGAGATGTTGAATATCTCAAATTTTTATATTTTTTGAAACTGCCTGTATTATACTATATCGCAATGTTATCCAATTTTTATTGTATTGGGTTGTTCGGAAAGTAATTTCGGTTTTTTTGTTTGTTTTTTTTTGTGTGGAAATGAAAGACAGTTTTTGTATAATAACAAATACTTTATTAAATTATATACTGGCCGTTCTGGTCCAACACCTTTTGCCATCTTTCTGGTAGTAGCATAATTCCACGTTCATAAAATTTTTGGTCTTTGCTGCCAAAAAACTGATCTAGGTGGTTTTTGACCTCATTTGAGGTGAAGGTTTTACCGTCTAAAAAATTTAGCGAACCAGTTCTGGCACTGGCGTACTGTCAACACACCTTCTCCATACACATCGGTCAATTTCTTTCTGGCTTGAACAGCACTTTTACCCTTTCTGTAGTGAAACAGTAAGATATGCCGAAAATGCTGCTTATCGCTCTCCATATTTAAAAGGGCACCAACCAAAAACTACTGCGTAGAATTCATTGGAATTTTTCACACACAAGCCTTTCTATATGAGCTCTCCAAGCATATAAAAATTGTAATGCTTAAATGTGAAGTTGGGTGCAAAAAATACAATTAAATCCTCTGTCGGGAAAAAACGAAATTACTTTCCGAACAACCCAATATTACATTGCTTTCTAACTGTTACAGTTAAGCTTGTTTCTCATTTTTACCTTGTCGTACACATAGTATACAGAAAATATAGTTATCTACAAAAAAGGAAACTCGACATTCTAACGAATCACCTCGTTTTAGACTTCTCTGAATTCGAAAAACATTTTTTGGAAAATGTCCGTCTGTCTATATGTGACAAATATGACTCAAAAACACTTTGAGCTACATAGATGAAATTTTGTATACGGTCTTGACACCAAATATGCAGATTTCTATAAAATTGAGTAAAATCTTTTCAAAGGAAGTCTGATTGTCCGACTGTTCTAATGTAAGTTAACACGATAATTACAAAACGAATACAGCTAAATAGAAAAGATTCGATATACAAATGCAACATCTATAGAGCAGAGACCTCTCAAAATTTGAGACAAAACCAATAATGAGTTGATTGTCTGCCCTTTCAGAAACATGAAAAAACTATCATTCAAAAGCAAAATGATTCAAATATATCAAATTTGGCATGGGATTTTGTGACTACAAATGCAATTTTGTATCAAATCTTTTTTTTTTCAATCGATTGAGAAAAACTTGTCTTAACACAAATTCGATTTTAGAATATTATTAACCGCATTAAAACCACAACATTTTAAAAGCCGGAAAAAAAAACTCACCAAGGATGGCACGATAGATTCAGTAAAAATGCTAGAATATCCACAAAAGTTAATATTTCGTAACTATTATAGGTCAATGTCATGCGTTCTCTGACATAAATTTGTTAGAGAGTAAATGTTGTTGCGATGCGACTTCCCCTGGTTAAGGCAGGAAAAAAAATTACTTGAAAATTGCATACTCTTCAGAAAAACAAACGATTAAGTCTTAATGATTTTTTTTGTATAATTTAATCATTTCATTATTTTATAAATAGTTATCCATATATGGTTGATAGTTCTTATGACAATTTTTTAAACAAACTTTTAAAATAAGACTAACCTTCATATTGCGTTTAGCACAGAATAATCATATACGACCTTTATGCTAGTAAACTCAATCGACCTTCTACCGTAGTCTGACCCATCAGGCAACTACTAAACTAAAAAAAAATATATCAGAAAAATAATTTTAGTGTAATTAAAAAATGTACCTAAAATCGAAATTATTACGTAACTTATGTATAAATTGAAAAGCATTAATACATATGTTTGAAAAAAAAATAAAATCATTAAATCATTAAACTGAAGTAAATCACAATAAAGAACATTTTATTTCTTAAATCATACAATCATAAATGGTTCAATATGGCTTTATTTTTACAATGGGTAATTCTTATACTTTTAAAACTCGATCAAATGCTTAGTTTTCAAATTTCAAAAATGGCTTAGCGGTATAATGAGAACACAGTTGATATACAGACTCTGAACTGAATGATACAAAATATATTAAATATGTTAAAGAAGTACAAGAACACACATTTAATTTTGAAAGATTTAATTTTATTGATTCACTATAAAATTGAAAGTTATTTATTATAAATCTTATATAAGAATTAAGCGGAATGGAGAGATATCACAGACTGATACACCATTACCATGATAACTGAACGTTATGCAATTATCGGCACAATTATAATCGTATTTTAAAATTTAAATAATAATGCAAGACATTTGTATAGCAAAGAATTGATATAATGCAGAAAAATCAACAAAATAATTATGAAATAGTAAACATCTTAAGCCATCATTATACTTCATCTTTTGTAGAAGATTCTGAATAGATTTTAATCCTTTGTTACAAAAAAAAATGGATCTACTTGAATCCCTTCTACTAAAGGCTTCCTTAAATCATGTTTGCTAGAAGAAACTAGAGGAAGTTTTAATAGTTGTAATGTCTGAACGATTTGGGCTAATTTCTAAGATTTTAATAGGTAATTGGCAACACTCAATTGAAATAAGCAATTTTGATAGATAATTGGCACCGAATCGGTATAAACTCTTTCATGTATACAAAAATCTATCCTTAAATATAATTCATTGAAATATATTATCTCAAAACTACGCAATAAGCATCTGGCTAATATGACAATCTGAAAATCCACGCATCTTCAGATCAATAGCTTAAATAGCAATTGATATTAGATATAAATTCGAAAAAAAAAATTCATGAAGATTCCAAACGGGAAATTTAAATTATAACGGTAGTAGAGTTTGTAGAAAATTAGATATACTACCTGTCAACAGACAAAAACATTTAGATAAGGAAATGAGATATGTATATTATAAAGCCTCCAAAGGTTTAGGAAAAATTCTTTCTTCTGACTAAAGCATTTGTATATTTAGCTTCAAATGTGTAACATGATATGGAGGAAACGAAGCGCAGCTTTTAATAAGCAGTATCTTGAGCCTACAAGTACAAGATAGAGGAGGTTTAAATATTTAGGGCTGTGTAGCAGCCAGTGTGAAGTCGTTTAACATTTATAAAATCGATATTAGGTAATATGAAGTGTATGGACTTTAAGAGAACATTTGAAATAGTGCACACATCATTTGAGACTCAAAGATGATTTTCAGTTTATTCAGGAAAATTATCCTAAACATTTTGCTAAAAAACTAAAAGCTCTGGTTGGAACACAATAAGTAGAATCAACTGATTCTTTTCCAAAGTCGCTTCACTTATCCCCTCTCGAACATTCAGAAGGATGAGTGGCATACAAGACTTATGTGATATGACATCAGTAGATAATATTAAAAAGAAACTTGTTATAACCTTTCTTCTGTGCTCATAATAAAACCTCAAAAACATTAAGTTCAGTTTGATAAACTCGCTTTGGCTTTATTCAAACGGGTCCAATTTATACTCTTTATGAGGTCTTTAAATATACATTTTATCCAAATAGCTTTTACAGATTAATTTACACTACCTGGTAATTAATATTTATAGGCTTTTTTTTATCTCCTTGCTAGTTTTTTTTCTGGTAGCAATATGTTATTTAAAATTTAATGAATAATTAAAACATCAGCGCGTATTATATTTTTGAAATTGTTATTAAAAGCTACGAGTTACTTAAGGAACGTTATAAATAGCCAGCATGAGTGATTTCTTCAAAACCTTCTCGTAGACTAAGTACTTATTTTAGAAAATGCTTTAAATGGTATTAGCGTACAATACTTGCGAAATAGCAACCTTTGCCGTGCATTTAGTATTTCTACACAATCCATATTTCTATTCTTGGCGAGTTTAATAATTAAGATTTCCTAGCATGCGGTTAATTATGTCCGAAAATCGAATTTGTGTTTTAGACACTTTTTACACAACTGATTGAAAAAACGATGTCACACAGAATTGCATACTGGTCAAAAATATTGCAAGTTTGAGAACTTTCACGTTTTTTCAAGAATAAACCTCCAAAAGTAATTTTTTTTTTTTTCATTTAAAGTGATATTTTTATGTCAGTATGTTAAATTAGTATAAAAGAAAGATAAAAGTAAGTTATTGATCAAAAAAGTTATTTTATTTCAAAAAGAATGAAATACAAACAAAATGTACTGGTTATCAGTATCGGAATCCATTTTGGTTCTCCTGAATAAAATGAAGTAAAGGAAAAATTTCAAGTTCTTTTGATCGGAAAGTTAACTAAAAAAACATTTAATATTCGATTGGCTTGTTCACTGCAGTCATTCTGTCATACATGGAATCCACAAGGTTTTACAATACTTCTTTCGGTATTTCATGGGGCCAAACTTTAATTATTGCTTCCTGAAGTTCTTGTTTGTTCTGGGAGGATTCTCAATTATTTTATTTCCCATTATACTCCATAAATTCTCAATGGAGTTCAAATCCAGCGAGTTTTCTGGCAATGCGAGAACATTATTACCATGTTTAGTGAATGCAGCCTTAACACAAAATAATGAATGTTTAGATGTAGAGGTTAGAACTTGTTAGACGTAGAGGCAATCTGGCCTCATGCTCTCTTTACGCCAAACGTGGCCAGGCTTGTCAAACATTATAGGAAAGCGACTTTCGTTGCTGAATATAACTTGTATCCATTCCGAAATACTCCAGTTTTGTGCGCCTTGGCCCACTCCAATCGTTTTCCCTGCATTGCTTTCATCAGTACTGGATTATTTCTAGATGCTTGTACCTTGTAACCAGCTTTAGAGAGCCTCCGATGAACTGTTCTGGGAGTGGCAGACAGACGTGGACTCATTCTACTCTCTTCCAAGCATAGCAAAACTTTCAAATCTGTTTTTACGGCATAATCGTATCATTGTAGCATCAGCACGTTTAGAAGATAAAAAGCCTAGAAGTGGTCGTCCGAGGTTATCTATGGTTCCTTCGAATCTCTTAACAAAATTTGAATCTCTTAACAAAGGTTGAAACAGTTGACTCACTGCTGTCGCACCGATGAGCAACATTAACATTTGAAATGTTTTCTTGATGCATTAAAATAACAGTTTGGCACTTCTCTCGAGTTAATTCACGCATTTGAAAAAGGAACACAGTTTAAATAGAAAAGAAATGCACAGCGAAGGTGCTTCCATAGCACAACAAACGAAATGAAATCCTTCGCAGTCGGAGAGATTTTATAATGAACTACTGAGATAACGCAATCGTTTCAGACTATTGCTTCACAATGGATGACGCAATAGCTTGAAACTTCTCTGCCACGTTTATACTAGAATACATTAAATTTTTAAAAAATTACTTTTTAATTTTTTGAAAAAACGCGAAATTTCTCAAAATTGCAATATTTTTGACCAGTAGTGTAAGTTGTATTCACAAAATTACATATCAAATTTGATATATTCAATTCCATTGCGCTTTTGAGATATGGCGTTTACATATTTCTGAAAATAAAGATTGACAGATAATCAATCCCTACTGGTTGGATTTCGTTCAAATTTTGGGTATTTACACTACAAATGTTAAGTCTGCGCTCCGAGTTTTATGTATCTTCTTTTTGTAGTTATGTTAAATTATATTCGAACAGCAGAAGAGATTCATTCTGTACGGAATTTATTCAAAATTAGATCGAAATCGAACATTTTCGAGTGAAAATCGTATATGAAACTATATTCATCTTTTTCAAAGCGTTTTCGTGTTATTTTTACCAGAGATAGACAAGCATTTTCCAAAATATGTTTTCGAACACAGGGAGGTCTAAAACGTGGAGATTTGTCAAAATCTCAAGTTCTCTATCCTTCGTATAAATGTAAAAATGAAATTACGATTCATTGTAACGTCTTTTATTCTTGAATATTTGCACACAGACTTTTGCAAACGTTTGTTTGAAATAACAGACTACATATTCATAGTGCACATAGCAATTAAAGGTTGGAGATGCAGTCCTCATCATTCCGGACGGACGCTTTGAGGGAGTTGTCTTATTCCATCTGTTAGGAGACAATCTTCAATTGTCAAGATAGAAGCCTTCACCAGTAAGCAGCATTATAGGCGTCTCTCGATAAATGTCATTTGTCCTAATCCCGAGATCTCCCATAACTGATGGATCGCTATTCCACTTTGCATTTAAGCACCTTCCTCTATGCTTCTGTTAGGATGTTAGTTTATTATCACACTTAGGTGAAAGGGACAATCCTTCTTATTTATATGTTTTTTTTTTGTAACACTTATTTACAAAGATCAAACAAGTCAAGTCAAATATGAAATTTTATAATCAATTCTTCCTTTATTTCCTGATATGTTTGAATTGTTTATCCACTTGTGTATTCTCAATGAAAATGCACCATTTCGATAATTTTGGAATATAATTATTAATAAATATTGATTTTATATTACGTGTGTCGCTTCGTTTTGAATTTAAGAAAAATTTTATCGAATGATTCCTTATCTTTTTATACTTAAAATTAGAAAAACTAAGAACTTTTCTAGCATATCAAACTCACTGGTTCAATTTTGCCAAATTTTACTTCATATTAAACGTCTCCAATCATCCTCCGATTCGTTTTCGAAAGAAATCCTGAAAGCATTACTTAATCGCACATTCTCAATGATGAAAATCCTCGATAAAAAAGAATCGCAGCTCCGATCACTAATGATTTCATTAATTTTTATTTATTACTAATCGGCTTGGATGACCAGCTGATTCACCAGGAGTATTGATTATATTTACTTTCAGACTAATCGTACTTTTTCTTTTATAGCTCCATGTTTATAATTCCACGAAACTGCCTGACATTAAAACCGTCATATTTAAGTTGTCTTAGCTACATTTTATTTATTGTGTGCATGAAGCTTTCTAATAACAGTCCCATATTACTACAGCGCTATTAAAAAAATTAAATACGCCGCTAAACTATCTTCTAAATTCCCCAATATTCACTTTTTTTATTCGCTTTCACAGTATTAAACAATCCTTCTTTAGCTTTTAACAATGGAAAAAAATCACGTGATTAAGCATTTGATGAAATAATGAAATCTGTTTGAATTTCAGAGCAATATTGTAATCTGTTGTTGAAATTAGACAAAAAAAAAGTTGATAAATGCAGCAAAAACTCGGACGACTATTATACTGGTGTCACTAAAAAGACTTTTTAATTTTATAATAGCGTAAACTTTATTTTTTGTGCAATAATATTTTAAAAAGCATTTTGGAAAAATTTGTAATTGCTTAACATTCCAATTAAAAAAAATTTAAGAAAGCGCTCTGAGGTGCACATTTCCACCCTCCAAAATATATACGTGTTAAATTGTTTTAGCTATTGGTCAAATGGTATTGCTTGTAGAGCGCCAACACACACACACACACACACACACACACACACACACACACACACACACACACACACACACACACACGCGCTCGCCTTTATTATTAGTATAGATATAGATTGAAGCCCATTGTTAGAGATGTCATCAGTGATCACTTACTCTCCATGTTCGGCAAATATCCTAAAATAAAGCTTTTTGCCCAATCGTAACAAGTGGAACGATTTCCCAAATCAATTTCATACTGATAACAGATGAATCATAATGCCATATGCTCTTTGTATAAGTAAGACTTAAGATAGCTATTATTTTTGTTGCAATAAGTTACTTCACAGTTGATGACTAAAATAATATCAATACGAAGTATTATATTAGGTTAACCGCTAGTCAAGAAAGACGGTTAGAATTTAAAAAATTACAAATTTAAAAAATTAATTCTTATTAATTACGATGAATTTATTAATACGCTAATAAGAGCCTCTTCATTTTTTATTTTATCTTTATTTTTGCTGCCGATTATGCACATTTACTATTTTCCCATAAACAAAGTAAATCGTAAACTTTAGATGAATCCGTTACTTTCGAAAATGCTGAACGCTTCTTACTATCATAATATATCACAAGTTGTTAAAATTGTCTCGAAGACATATTTCCGTCAGTAGTTTCATTAAATCTTCTAATCTCTGCCATTTAGAGAATAAGGCGAAAAGGCTTTAATTAATGAATTGCTGCTTGTCCTGAACCCAGTTGGCGGGCGAAGATCATTTCCTTTGCCCTTTCCGGAGGAAGTATACAGAGCTCGCGTTTGAATGATTTCTGGATTATTTTGTGGCTTTCGCTGCTATAGCGTTGCATGTAAATAGCAATTTGTTCAAATTGATCAGTGGAAACAACATTTAAAATGTATATAAAACTACAAGCCTCCCATCTGGAATAAACTATAATTGAAAATATAGGATATACTGCAATATTTGCAATTCGATGGAATTTCATTTATTTCGATCAAACAAATTTTTTTATGCTTCAATGCTGTCATGGTGTCCTCTTTTAATGAAGTTTTTAAAAATTAAAATATTGTTGCCATATTATATATATCTCTGGGTAAAATAAACCTAATTGTTTTTGTCTTGCAGTGTTACTTCAATACATTGTGAAAAAATATTACGTTGGTAAAGCAATTGCCAATAAATTCAGACTTCGTTTAATATGCACAAAATTCTACGATCCGCTTTGCAGATATTTAGAAATGTTAAATATACAAGTTAAATAATTCTTAAAAATTCTTAACTCTTCTAGATTTATCTAAAAAGCAGAAGTTAAGATCGTGTAGAAAATGTTTATACATATCATAGGCTTCATGAACAACCAATAGGAATTTGTATGGCACGGCAAATAAAAAGTACGTTAAAGAGAACCAATTAGCTACATTTAATATGACATTATAATTTTGAAACTAAATGACGTAATTTGCGATTATATTATTTAAATAATGGCGATTTCAGCTTGTTAAAAAATTTCAAAAATGTTCACTTAAAAATTGCACAAAATTTGAAATACGCCACGCATTTCCTTTTGAATTATAAAATGTACTTTTCTGAAAGTAATTCTCATATTTAAAAATATAAATTAATCAAATAATCGAATTTGATGCAATTTGATTATTTTTTTAATTATTTAATAACTGTAGACGACTGGAATCTCAGTTGGAAGAGTTGTTGAAAGCAACACTAAATGGTCTTGGATCCTATCAAAATAAGATTTTAAACAATTTCCGAAATACATTATGCTTTTAAATTTTCGCCACTAAGCTAAACACTAATGCTTATTAAAGCATGGAAAGCTTGTTTCTCTGACATAGATATTCATACCAGAAAACGGATAACAGTCACAAATATAACAAATGTAAAATGGAGAAACTTATGCGGCTTAAACCGACTTTACTAACCGTGAATAATAGTTAATGGAAGATTAGTAGAAACAGTAACAAATTAACTAAAGTTACGTGAGATAAGTATCTTGCGGTATTAAAACTTAGTGGGTGCATTTTATTAAGACACATTAGCCAGGAGGACGATTATGTAACTTAATTTTTATCTATTCTTCTTCTCTTGGAAAACATTTTCGTACATTTTTACCGAGATCCCATTTGAAGACTTACCGCATCTTTCAAGCTACATATGGATTTCAGCATTTGTTACGTTAACAAAAATGTATGTAAAAAGATAATATTATTCAAAAATTGGAAATACGATTTGTAAAATTTAATAATAGTAATAAAATTAAAATAAAAAATAATAAATGCATCCAAATAATGCACTGGCAATCGACCATAGGATCCATTTCACTAAAGAAAATACCACATGTACAATCCTTTAAAAATATCCGGACACTTGTTATATTTGAAACCTTTAGAAATTAAATACAAAGGAGGGGGGAGGGGGGATCATTCAATTTTGAAAAGTGTTCTTTACAAAAATATTTCAATTACATAAGGGATCATTTGCATATATATGCAATAATATTTCTTAATGCAATTTAAATCCTAATTAATTTCCTAATTTTTATCTTACTTTAACCCATATTAACTTCATTTTAAAATAGTTTATTTCCTGATCAAATTTCACTTTTTATTTAAATTACTTTTAACACGCGCTCAAGAAAACTGATGAATTCAGAAGGTTATCACGCTCTGCGTGAAGAGATAAAATCCCCTAATGCTTATCATATTCCTTTAAAGATACCTAAAATTCCCTTGCCTAAATCAACACATGGCAAAGAAATCCCTATCAAAATCTCATTGCAAAATCACTGAGGGGAAATATTTTGGCCTCTTCTGTTCTTGTGTCACGATGTAAACTGACCTATTTCTTACATCTTATTCTTCATACGTAAATTATGCCTCTAGTGCTAAAATGAATCAAAGTTCTAATATTTCAAAAGCTTTTCTGCCACGTATGTACTAAAATATGTTTATACAGACACATTATATATATATATATATATATCCATAATCTTTAAGTTTCCCATTTGCAACCTCTAATTTTTCCTCTTTTAACTGCTTTAGAATCATGTGAAATTCCCAGACAAAACATTTTAGACAAATCTATATAAATTATATGGAAATACTAAACGAAACAAACGATTTAGGGGCTGCTTCAATGTATATGCAACAGAAAGTCACTATAAATAATTTTCTCTATACAGGTTTCCGTTTCAGTATAACTTAGAAAGGACGCTTATAATCTAAACTTTATCTATCTTACTCTAAAACAGCTTTTATATATTATATATATATATATATATATCTGTGTGTGTGTGTGTGTGTGTGTGTGTGTGTGTGTGTGTGTGTGTGTGTGTGTGTGTGTGTGTGTGTATTAGTAATGAAACAAGGCAAAATAAGATTTCTAGATACGTGCTTTAATCTGCAATTTATTTAATCGCAATTAGATAATTGATAAATAGTATTTTCGAAGGATTCTATTAAATAATCAAAAGTTCTTTACGAGTTCAGAAGTCAGCATTTTATAAAACACGTAGATATTATAAGTTTTGGAGCAAATGAAATAAAAGAAACTATTCTTTATAATTCTACTAAAACATTTCTTTGTAATTTAATCATATATGCTTTTAATTTGCATGTTGAAATTTTCAGCAGATGATACTTTAAATCATTAAAAGAATTTGTTTCCAGTTAATATTTTTCCCTTTAAAGTTCATTTAGCAAAAAACTGCCTTTTTTTTTTTTTAAAGAAAGGATATTTTATGAAAGTTTACGTGTGGATAATGAAATGTCACTAAAGAGTTGGTTTTGTATTTTATTCAATGTTTCATTTATTCACATTTTCATGCTATATGAATTTTTGCTTTACAGAATTTTACTTCGGGATTTTCTTTTCTTTAATTCAAGCTTTTGAAAAGTATTTCTACATTTGTAATCAGCATCTACTTATTCAATTTTTTTTTTTTTTTTTTTGCAGTCGGTGTAGAATCTATAACAGGCATCTTTTTTCTCACTACAAATATTTTAAAAGGCAAACTAATTTTAATATAAAGAAAATTTGCAAGACATGTTTTCCGTTCCATTTAATTATTTTCTATTCTTACAGGAGGCTCATTTTGCGCGATTAAGGTGTTCCCTCACAAAAATGCAAAAACCATGCTGTTCAAAGTGCATTTGGTTATTGATCATATATTTAAAAATTAAACGGTAAAGATGGAAATTTGGAACTACGATATTTTATATCTTACACTTCCAATTAATATTAAATTTTCGTTGGCTTTTTTTTTCAAAACTTTTTAACTTGTGAACTTGAAAATTAAGTAAAAATACAATTTATTTTCATATTTTTAAAACTGTATAAACATTGTCTTTTTATTGAGTATAATAATAATTATTTTCAAGGATTAATTATATCATTAAATATATTTTTAAAAAACAAACTCATTTAACATTAGGAATTCAAATTTTCAATTGCTTATTACTCAGTCTTTTCCTGAAAACTACAAAATATTCTATTTATTCAATTATTTTAATTTGGATATTTATCAAGATATAGTTATTTGATTCTGATATGTATTTTAAATCAGGTGTTGTAATTAGAAAAAAAATGAGTTTGAATGAATTTAACAGCAAAAATTCCTATTCACATGAATTATTCCACACATTTATAAAAGAATATATTTCTACGCGGATAGGTTTTAATAACTTTAAAACTTTTAACAACTTTTTCGAAATAAAAAGCAGTGTCTGAATGCTTTTATGATTGTGTGTACAATACAAACAAAGGTTGTTTTTTTAAATTACATTATCTGAAAACAAAAACTTCCTTCCCTAAAGATAATAATGTAAACATTTTATTATTGCCAAACTTACTTTTTTTTCATTGTTGAATTGATTGTGAGTTAATCCATAAATCCAAATATATTCTTTTTAGAAAAATCTTTTACCATTCTAGTATAATGCATGGCGTAGTTTAATGAAAATTAAGGATTGGATTCTAATTCTTAATTCTCCCCTGTTGTATAATTATTGCAAAAGGTAAATTGTTATTCAATAAAAGTTTATGAAATATAGTACAGAAATAAGACCAAATTCTTCTCATGGTTTCTTTGCAAATTGCATCACAAAATGACCGAGGTACAAATTTCGTTTAAAGGACGAACTTGCAACGCAATGCGTTCACAAATAACTTTGGATACATGAACCGCAAAGTAAAATAAAACAATTCATGGTAAAAAAAATTTTATTTTTAAAATAAAATACAAACTAGTAATCAATCATTGATTCGCGCTTTTAAAAATTTAATTTGCAAAATTATTATTCCTCGAAAAAAGATAAATATCATAAATAACTTATTTCACTCAAGGAAATAAATGAAATAAATAAATAGAAAATAAAGAGTGAATTTGGCTTTTAGCTCCCCTGCCCCCCACAAAAACTTAAGAATTTGTTTCTCAAGTCTTTGTTCTTTAAATAATTTACGATAAAATTCCTTCAGTTACAGATATTAAAAAGCAATTAAATAATTATTTTCATTGAATTAAATAGAACTGAAATTTATCAAAATTTAAAAAAGCATATAATGAATCATTATAATTTGTTAAAAATCATTGAAAAATGTATCGGGAATTCTTTTCCAAAAATCTGTAAGCCACATAAACGGAGTCTTATGTGAATAAATGTACTTTAAGAGCAATCTAAAGTTTTTACTGGAATCTTAAACCAATACTAAAGTACTATATAAAGAATGTTTGGTTTGTTTAAGACAAAAAAAAACCATTTATTATGGTATAGTAGTACTTTTTTTTCTTTATTTGTTATTAAAATAATACAGCAAGCATAAACAGCAAATAACTAACATTTGAAAAATTAATAAATTGATTTTACAGTAATTCGCTCTATATTGCTGATATTTTAAAATAGTCTTGAAAAATATTCTGCGTGTTTACAAGTATATAGACACCATAATATTAAATGTGAATAAAAATAAAGCACAAAATAATGAATTAAATTATTTAAATTAATACACAACAACTATGATAACTATTTCTATGAATGACTTTAGTCCGAGGAATCGAAATTAATTGCATATGATAGCCATTTGCATTTAAAATTGCTTAATAAATTTGAACGGACATTTCTTGAGAGATTCTGTTTGCGATTCATTATTGAAAAATTTCTCATGCAAATGAAGTTAGGAAACGAAAGGGGCCTGAAGGAAGATAATTAACGACGGCGAAAAGAAAAATGAATGCCAACTTTCGAATTTAATTAAGGCTTCCATAATTATTGTTTCCAATGCTGGAAAATATTATTGAAATTTATTTGGTTTGGCAATGACCATAACAAAAATTTTGGTATGCATCAAATGCATTTTCTCTCTTTCCTCCTTTTTTTTTGCTTGAGTGTAAAAACGCTTATAACTGACTCTTTCATTGCTGTTTTCGTATCTTAAATGTCAAATAAAAGATTACAAAGGGCGTCCAAAAATTAAGACAAAATGTGAATTTGCAACCATTCGTGCAATAAAGTATTCGCAGCACTTTGACATTGACAGCTGAAAATTTAAGGTTAGTAAAAATGTAGCATTACACGATAGAACGTGTTAAAGCAAGATTTAAATTAAAAAAATTCTTTATATTGTTATATTTTTATTGAATCTTAAAGTACACAGGATAGGATTATGTATGTAATAACACATAAGGTAAATGGTCTCCAAGGCTTTCCTGGCACATATGCCCTCTTTTGTCGAAATTTCGAAACAAGTATAAATGATGCCGTGTTCAATTTCCTCCTTCAATGCACGCGTGTTTGTAGGCTTTTTGGCATAGACTGACTTCAAATAACCTCATAAAAAGTCCAATGGTGTTAATCACACAATTTAGGAATATTAATTATTAATATTTCTAGATCGAGAAGATTCCTAGAATTTTTCCTTTTGTATTCCTAGAATATTGTTTAACAATAAAAATCACACGTTCTATGGTGGTCAATCACGAGTCAATGAGGCAACGAAAAACAAGTATAAAATTCAAAAGCTTGATAAAGATTTTCTGGTTCTCTTTCTATCCGCTGTCCTGTAACAGAATGATGCTATAATCTACTACATGCTTAAAAATCAAGTATCTTGGTTTATTTCAAATATTATCAGAGAGCATTCAACAGGAAATCACAAATTACATTTTTGAACAAATAGTAGTTAGTTTCTAGAACAATTTTTAAGTTATCATTGACATTAGTTTTCGTTGGGATAATTTACTATGTATTGTTTTGCAATTTCAACTTGTCTGGGTTTAATATTAAAAATTACAAAAAATAGGTGGGATTTTTGGAAAGCGCTATGAAAAAAATACTATTTGGAAAAGGCTATGAAGTGTAAAATTAAATGTTCATGTTTTAATTGAATTTAAATAGTGCTCATATTTTGTGATTTCACAGGCATTTTTAAAAAAGAAGGTTTGAATCAAAAGCATTTTCTTTATCGGGCTGCACCTAATTGCAATTTTATTACAACATTATAAATTTAAAAGCATTTGATTCAAAACTCAATTTGAAACATTTTTGCGAATTTATAGAAAGGAACACTTAAAATTCAACTATTATATGAGATTTGTTTTTGATGATTAATAGCCCTGCTGTTGGGTATAACAGTTTTAAAATGCATTTCATTTATTAGGATGTTGTGAAGTAATTTCCTTTTCGTCTTGCAATCAAATTGTATTGTGATATAAATGAAAAAAAAAACATCAAGAGTAATTTTCCTGGTACATTCTCATACTCCTTAATAAATGTGTGTTGCCATCCTTCCCCCCCCCCTGCATAAAAATTTGGACCTTGAGTAAAGTCATAAATGCCGGGATTGCTCATTTTTTGTTTCAAGGATTGCAAACAGGTGTTCTGTGGAAAAAAAACCTAGTATGCATTTTTGACACATTTTTGTCAACAACCGAAATTTAAAATTCAACACAAAACTACGATTTTATTAACTAAATATTAAATCTACTTGATCTTGGTTGTTGTGTTTTGGGAATGTGCTTAAAATGCATATGAAAACAAATAATTTACAGATAGTTAAATCTTGTGTATTTGATTAAAAATTTGATACATGTCTACTCTTTTAATGCTAAATTTTATCCATCTACCTCCTTACCTCTTAACTAACGTGTTCCCCTGTTCTCCAAAAGCCACCTTGGCAGATTTTCTATAAACAGATCTTCAAAATTGGACAGGAATCGAGATATCTGATGCAAAAATATATCATATTTTATCCGTCTAATTCAAAGTATATTCTGATTATCATATTCACAGATAGACATTTTCAAAAATGTGGTTGAATAAAATAAAGTGATTCTTTAGAACCACGAATTTGAAATTTTTGGTGATCCTCTTTGTATGCTCTGTATACAAGAAAATAAAAACAAATAAGATGATTCGTCATGAAAGGTTTCATGCCTTTGTTTGCCAGAGAATGATTGCATAGCAGTATCGTTCAATTGATTCATAAATCTATCCCCATTTTGGAATTAAAATATAACAATCAGTGTAGTATTATTTAGAATTAGAAGAACAGCGAATATATTTTCTTTGTTACTATACCCTTCTATTAGTACAGTATAAAGATTTGAGCATCGGTTTGTTGTGGCAGACGTCCTCGTCCTCTGACGAATTGTTTAAACTTTCCATATCTATTCAGAAGTAGACATTTTCATGCATCAAAAAGATACTCTAAGATAATCAAAATTAATTGTGCTGTTAATTGTTGACTTCCTTCCTTTACGAAACAATTTATCCAATTTGGAATGAAATTACATACCAGAGAAATTAATTTCAGAAGATTGAAAATTTGAAAACAATTTCTGCTTTGAGATGGGGCTGATAAAACCAATTAAAGTTGACCCTTTAACCCCTTTTTTCTAGTCATGGTATATTAAAATGGTTTTAGCATTAAGATTGACTTTAAAAAATTATTCATTTATCTTATTTGATAATTTAATTTGATTAATTAATTTGGTTAATTTATAATTAATAAATCAAGACACCTTTTTATGTGAGATAAGAAACAAATGCTTCTAAGTTTGTCTTATTTAAAAATTCATCTTATGCCAAGCTACATAACTTCATTTAAAAGATTGATGAATTTGGCGCTAAGCATACTTCCCATGGCCCTAGAGAGGATTAAGATGTGCATTATCTTTTTAGTATATATGTACAGGGAAAAATTTTACTAGTAGAACTTTTATATCTCCTGAATGGTTTTGAAAGGAAAGTTTAGAAAGTGAAGTTTCGCTTCGCATGCCATCTTTTTTCGCATTTGATAGCGAAAAATAATTTCGAGATCTTATAAACATGGATCCTGAGATAATTTTTTTAAATCCTTCCCAATAATAACCCTAGCGTAACTTCTAAACGAGATATCAATCTAACTGAATTAAAAACTTACCTGTAATTGGAAAAGACCAAACAAATTTTGCTTAACATACTATTTTTAAAAGCAAGTAAGCGCGAATTATTAAAAATGGTCATATCTGTCGCTTTAAACAAACTACTCACTGTAACCTTCACTGCATTCGACAGCCGAAAACGTTGAAACAGCTTCTCTGTACTCCCTCCCACAGCTTGTTGACACAAACGCACCTCCCAATAAAACAACCCACTTGGCGGCTTAACAACGGCTCTCGAGCGAGACAGGAATAAACCGGTAATTTCTCTCCTGCACTGGCAATAATTTAATTAGGACCGATCATTGCTGTCGAAGGTGTCCCCGATGATTTTCCGCTGATTTCCAACTACGAGCACTAGCCCCCCCCCCTCGAAGCAAAATGGCGAGAAATGTGGTTGACGTCCAGGAGAACGTGCAACAGACGCTGCTTCCCACGGGGATGTCTTCTATCTCTAGAGCTAATCCCCTCCTGCAGCCCTTTCCTGGAAATGAATTACGAGAAAACTTCGTTTCATAGATCGTCGACCAGTGTAAGCATCTGGAGATCAAACAGATTCCTTCTCTACCCCTCTCTTGTTCGGTGGACCCGTCGTCGGACGTGAGATTATTTTGCTGTTGTGTCGAGCTAGGGGCACGCATCATTACGGCCGAGGGGTGGCAGATGGCACCGTAATTTTATCTTGGGATTGGAGAGGACGAATCAGTTTATGTAAGTATTTGAGAGAAGGTAAATAAGAAAGTATCTTTTGTTACAATATTTTCTGAAGCTTTGTTTCTCCCCCCCCCTCCCTCCAACTATAATACTTTGTTATGTTTATGATAAACTTCAAATGGCCGTTTCTAGACATTTGTTTTGTTTAACAGTTTCAATAGAATCATTTTTAACCAGAAACAGTGAGATGTAACCAAGCTTAGATATGAAATTTTTTCTAGATATTTTAATATATATCCTTTCAGGATTCATCTACACCTATCTTGCTATGTCATTTGTTGAAATCACCACACAACTCCGTTTACTTCATGCTTATTTATTAATCAATCTATACTTATAATAAAGCTCAATGTGTGTGCGTGTGTTGGCGCTCTACAAGTCACACAATTCAACCTACAGCTACCAAATTTGGCACGTGTATACCTTAGGGGCCGGAAATGTGCATCTGGAGGTTATTTTTTCGAATTTTTAATCAGAATTTTATTTATTTAAAAATTAAGAGAAATTTTGGCGTGTTTCTGCTATAACTTCCGAAAATATTACCGCACAAAAAAGACTTTATGTAAAAGTTAAAGATCAAAAATTTATCTTTTAAATGATACAAATGTTTTAACCTTAAAATTAAATTTCTATTTTTAATAATTTTTTAAACAAATATTTTAACTAGATTTTTTCAACAAATTTTTTTGTAGAAAATAAAAATAAAATTTAAGCTGCAGGAGCACGTTTCGCATTCATGGAGGAATATTAGCTTTTTTCAAAGTGTTGCCATCACATTGAATTTTTTTTTAATTGGAGCTTTAATCAATCTTTTTGGAAATGAAATCTGCAAAAATATAATTTTCTGCACGTGTCTGTAGGAAATGAAACAAATATGGAATATTTTTTCGAAAAAATAAATTCAAGAAAAATTATTTTATGATCTTTTACACTCTTTATATTGCTAATCCAATAAACCAGTTTTATTTTAAGGCAAGTTTTGTTTAATATGAACAGGATATCCATTCAAATCAGGGCCACCCAGATGATTTGTAAACCTTTAGTAATAGACACAGATCTGATAAAATGGTCTAAATGGAAAATGATTGTATTTTATGTAACTTGATTCAATAAATGCTCTAATAAATAACGAATTTGATTTTACATAAAGCTTCTGCTGTGGAAATCACGATTAACAAAATGTTCTTGAAACACTAATATTTTAAATGAAGAGTTAATTTCCAATCAACTAAATCATTCACTTAAACTGACTGATTTATGAAAATTTGAATATCACTATTCAATAAAAAAAGAATAGTTTTAGATTTTCCATCGATCATTTCAAAGAAAATACGCCAATCAGCGCGCAGGTTTCTCTAGATTAATTGGCCTAAGATTATGAAAATGTTGAGCTTTTCTAAATTTTTAACATTGAAAACTTATTTATAAAGTCTTAGTTGTTCGTGTAAAATAGAAACATTCATTCATTTACTTAAAATTTGGTGTGTCCAGAATATTTCTCAGAATATGATACCTAACTGCATTAAATTTAGACTTCATAATTTTTGAAATATATTTATAGGCCGGAACAAAATATTATTGATTTCATTTCAATCCTTTTGAAAGCAAAACTAAAAACTGAATTTTATGCTGAATCTGAGAAATTTTTGTTGAATTATTGTTTGAGATATTACATAAATTATGAAAAATATTTTGTAGTTCACATAAGACTTATATACCGAGCGATTCTGTTTGCAATACTCATATTCAATAATAATAATAAATAAATAACAATAAAAGATGATAAATAAAATAAAACGCTTGGTTTTATTAAAAAATATCTTTATATTAATTGCAATTTCATCATTTCCACTTTAAATTAAAGCTGAAGTTTTATCGGAAATGAAAGCAAATTAGCAAACTATATATAGTAAATTGAACGAAACGATCTAAACAGTATAAGTTCGGTATGATTATCAAAATTTGAAGATTAAAAATGTTTTCTTTCAGAATCTATTAAGAGACCATTTACTTAAAATATTTAATTGAAAATTGTAGCGAGCGGTAATACTGGCGAACCGGGTGGTCGCCAAAAGCGATTAGTATTAAATAAAATCGAAAATATAATTTTAGAATTAAACACAAATGTCATTTCGTATTTCAGAGTAACAATATTATATAACATTTTTAAAGTGTTATAATAATATCACATGAAACTTACCTATTCATAAGGTGATGATAATGATTGAATGTATCGTCGAATAGGACTTTAAGCAACATTTGCTACGCTTCTTCATCTTTAACTATTTTTTTAAATTTTACAACATGTTCAATCACATTATCGTCATTAAAAAAATAATATAGAGGAACAGAACTTTCAATAAACATTGAAACCTTACTACATTATAGTCTGAATTTCTTTCAAGCTGCCATGAACCATAATAAAAATAGACCAAGAACAAAATATTTTTTCATCAAAAGGCAAATCAAATCGCGGGAAAAAGGAGCACCCAGCTTTATTTTTTTGTCGATGACTTTATATTAAAATTAAGAGAACCAATTTAAATGTAGTGATATATATTAGAAAGTGCTTTCTCTGAAATAGTTGTAAGGAACTGTCTATATATTTAAAATTTTACTAATTTTGAAATATCCAATCGAAAACCTTTGATTCTTCATAAGAAAACTACCCAGAGTACAGATTTGATTATACCACGATTTAACGAGAGATATTTGACATATTTTATTAAAAGCCTTTGCCCATATTCGGACGTGTAAGATTCAGATATTCTCTGATATCAGTAACAGTATTCTGTTTTTCTTTGTGTGATACTTTAAAAGCATCTGTAAAGCTACAGTCTACACGCAGTTAAATCATACAAAATCGTAGTTACTTCATATACTACATGATAAAATAATTTGTAGTGAAAACTTCCAGGGAAAACTATTTTTGTGCTGTAATATTTTCAGAAATTATTGCGGAAAAACAGCAAAATTTTTTTTTTATTTTTAATTAATTAAAACCTGCTCCAACGTACATTACTTCGAAGTATATATTTGCGTAGTAGCTCCATGTAATGGGATGACTTTTAAAATGCCAAAACGTGCATTAATCTATTCCACTTTAATCATTAACATTACATTGATCATAACATAATATGTACATTTATTTTTCTCAATGTTTCCATTGTTTTCTGAG
This sequence comes from Argiope aurantia, assembly GCA_026543865.1. NCBI lineage: Eukaryota > Metazoa > Arthropoda > Arachnida > Araneae > Araneidae > Argiope > Argiope aurantia. The sequence goes on from JAPMOR010122909.1 coordinate 71,880, forward strand.
ATAATTAAGTATCATGTTTAGTATTTCCTTACAGTGCTATGAAGTTTAAAGCTCATTTTCTAATACAGTAGAGAATAGAATTTTACAATTTAAAATGCATTTTCTGAGACTGATGGAACGCATCGTAATTAGGAAGTAAATATTAAAAACAATAATTATTCGAAAGAAAGATTTTAACAAATTGCTGTGCTGTTTATCAGATAGGCTACGGGGTTTTATGAGAAAAGATAGCCAATATATAAATAAGAAATTGAAAATGGCCAATAGATGTAAATGTTTTATTTTCAAGTGCCAACTTCAGTTGCCAAGGCGCTTATATTATAAAACCTACTGCCACACTGAAAAAAGGAACGATAATTTCAATTTATAAGCACAAGTTAATGGTTTCAATTTTTAGTTTTTTGTGTGTCATCTGGAATCAAGAGATTCTCATTTTATTCAAATGTACTTGATAGAACTTTTAAAATATAAAAATATATTATCCGAGATTTATAGGCATAAAAAGGACTTCCCTGTTTTAATTAAATTTAAATAATAAATTTAGTAGGTTTAAGTTAAAATTCATTTTTTTTATTAATATATAAATAATCGGAAAATCGGAAATAAAACTTTTTTTAAACTACTAATTTTTTTCATTTATGATTAGGATTATATCCGAAAGAATTTGAAGATTTTACATGGCAACATTAAGCTAAACAATAACAATAAATTCAAAATAAAGCGGCATTCAAAATTTCACAATTTTACATTTATAATATTGCAGTGGATTAAAATGTCAAACTTGTAAATTCTTACATCATTTAAAAAAAGATTTTATTTGTACAAATTTATTACAAATGTAATTAGAATTATGCAAGATTAACTTATTTATTTAAATTTTACTTCATTCCACTTGATTTTAAATTGAAGTTTTTGTCGTACATTTTTTGTTTATATTTCAAAGAAAGTTAATTCGAAAGGAGTCTTTACAATATTATTTTAATATTCTGTTTCATGGTAACTTTTACAGAGATGAAACCAATATTAGGTATAAAACAATTTCTAATTTCAGTAAGAAATCGTTTTTCAGAGATTTAGAACTGTAGTGCAAATAAGTTTAAGTAAGATTCATATGAAAATATTAAGATTAGAAAGGGCATAAAAACTATTATATATAAATATTACAAATTTTTAATTTGTCTACTATCTTGAATAGGTTGAATGAAACTCTAAAGTTCATAATTGAAAAACTGAAATGTCAAAAGCGGATAAATTTCCGATTCTTAGATTTTTGTCCCCATTAATTGCTTAAGAAAATCACTTTTATTTCCTTTGTTAAATTATTTACAAAGTTTTCTAAATTATTTAAAGATTTTGGAAATTCCCTCATGATTATTGCTAATACAAACTGCGAATATTCTTAGATTATGAAAAGCACTCTCAAGTTTGGCATCCAATTAACCAAAATTCTTTAAACAATATTTAACGTTTCAATAGGAATACCATTGAATTAGAATAAAAATTCGAATTATGGACGAATATGTATTAAAATCAATCCAATTAGTCAAATATCCCTTTAATAGAATCATTTGAATAATTTCAAAGAACTGAAAACTACTATGCAATTTTAAGAGTCTTAGAAGTATCGTTGCCAGTTTTGTTTTCTGTTATTAAAAATATTAAAGAAAACCCTTCCCATCATGACATCTTCCAAGACTGATGCCCAGAGAATAAGCCTCCCTTTCCTTTCTTTGTTTTTACTTGCTGTGCCACTGATTGAGCTATTCACGCTATACAATTTTTCTCTATTGGTTTCTTGACGAACGTTTTCGTAGTATAGAAATTTGGTTCAATCATTGTACCCATATTACTTTTACTATTTTTGAGCGAATATTAACAAAGAAATTTTGTTAATCGGCTTTCCTATTTATTTTTTTGTTCCAATCTTAATCTATAAAATTCGGGAAAAAAAACTTATCGTCAGCAGATAATAAAAACGTTAATTTATTGAAAATTACGTTTGATATCTAAAACAAAAAGAATTCGATTGAAATTTTTCCAGTTATAAGCTTTTTCGTTGCGATTATGAATTTTCAAGCAATTTAATTCTATTTAATTGTTTGTCATCATTATTTCTTACCCTTTAATTATATTATGTAATTTGATAAATATTGACTCCACCGAAATGCTCTATATTTTTTTAAAAAAAGAGATCCGTTAGCTGCTTATCAATACAAAAATAATCTATATTTGATTACGTCGATTTCATATTGGTGGAATCGATATATTTTCCAAGCATCAAATATAATTTTTGGCAATTTCGTAAACTTTATCAACAATTTTTTTTCATGGTAAATACATTATTGCAAATAATGTCAGTAAATATTGCAAAAATACCAACTTGACTTACTTTTTTTAACATTGCAACAATCAAAAAGTTATTAAAAATTTGTCATCGCCCTGAATAGAAATTACGTTTATCTGTTTCCACATTGCGACTGATGACAAAAATAAACTCGAGAAAAAATATGGGAAAAATTAAGGTGATGACAGCCCTCCCCCTCACTTACTACCTTTGCCTATAGTGCGTGATAGCAGATTAATTATGCATTTTAAATTAACAAAGAAAAACGTTGCAGATAAAAAAAAACGTTTCTTTAAAGGACGCTGAAGGAAATCAAAGATTTTAGGGTTAAAATATAGTAATTACCATCCTGCAGCAGATTATATTTTAGAGTCCTGTTCACCTACACCTACCTGCCTGCCTATCATACCATATACTAACTATCATACCATTGATAGATTTAATTCAAAAACTAATAAAGATCTATAATTATCATGTAGACTATTTTTAAAATTTCAGTTATCTAGTTCATTGAGTTTCAAAGTATGATACTTCGATGCATGAAATGTGCTTGTGTATGCTATATCTTATATTATGCATACGATAATGCGTTCTTATTTTGATAATCTCTCTTGTTTTCGAAGTATTTAATTCCAACTATGATATTACGAGAATAACTTGATAGGTATACGGTGAATTTTATCCATTTAGCTTGATTGTAGAAACCGATGCTTTATAATCAATATTCCAGAAAACAAGAAACGCAAATTAAAAAAAATTATCGACATGTATACAAAGAACAGCCTTTGCAGAAAATAAATAATTTGATGTATAATAAATATCACTCCGTGATTAACGTCCTACTCATGGTATGGACGAATTCCAAAGCGTTGGATTCCTTATGCAACTACCTCGTTTTTATAAAGTCACTTGATAGGGATGATATTACATAGGATTCTCTAGAAGAATTCACAGATTATGCTTCTTAGTAGAACTAAGACCATTCAGTTTAGCCATAAAAGGCTAAATTATCGCCCAAGTCGCATATTATTTTAAGATTCACTAATCAGCTTTACAAAATTCCCTTCTTCACAATAAAAAAATTCCTTTCTAAACGTAGCTGGAAGACGATAACACAGACTTGCAATAATAAAAATCTGTAATTTTTTTGTAAAGGCAAAATCATTTATTGAATATCATCCGTCCATCTTAATTGTTTCTAGCAGAAATTTCCCCAAAAGTAGGACAGACCTATAGATATTTAATTCCGAATATTTGAATCTTATTGAGGAAAGTTTAGTAAAAAAAATTTAAAAAATCAGAAAAAAAGAATGATTAAAATTAGAGTAATTTTAAACAATTTTTTTGTTTTTATGGTTCGTACACGAGAAAGGACAAAAGAGATAGCGAAATAATTGATGATAAAGTGATAAGGAAATAAAGACTTCACCCACCAAGAAACCCACCGTTTCAAGTTCGCTTTATTATTGAGAAGCACACTTAAATAACCTCAACTCAACCGTAACTGTCATTCTGCAGAATAGAGTGAAAAGGAAACAAACGATTAGCTTCTGGGGAATGGTAGTGGATCTACCCCCTCCAGAGAACATCACCAATTCCCGCTGATCCATGTCCATGGTTTCATTTTATAAGGGACCGACATTATTTAAATGTTCGAAGACTCGAGAAATCTTCGGGGAGAGGAAATCTGCGTTCCAAAACTGCCGTCATCGTAAGGGCCGATTCGGAATCGCCGGTTCCGGGAAATGGTGATTGAGTCATCGGGACCGTCAGTTGAGATTACGAGAAGCATCGATTGGCCGTGACTCCGCATTTATTGTACGGTTTGATCGGAAAAGGGGAATTCTAAAGCAGATTGTTGTTGTGTTAATAGAATACGTTAATGAACTAAACCGTAAATGTGCATATGTAAGTAAAATGGGAAGCGTTCAAGTTTGTTCTGAATGAAATTTTCCGGCAGCTTAACTGCCTCTTTGGTTGAATGGATTTTCCAACTCTTGATTCCTCATTCTGTTTCTTTTAATAAAGGATTATGTAATTTTCAAGCATACATATCAGATAATTAATGTTTTATTCATGAGAAGGATCAGCTTGGCTTGTTTCTAACTGCGTCTGGTGTTTAAAATGCTTATATATTGTGCTTGTTTGGCTGTATCCAAGATGGTTCCTCTTTCTTCTATACTTGCAAAAGTGTGTGTGTGTGTGTGTGTGTGTGTGTGTGTGTGTGTGTGTGTGTG
>JAPMOR010122909.1:76470-114218 GCA_026543865.1 Argiope aurantia
AGCTAAATTCGGAACAGATATACTTTAAAGAGCAATTAAATCAGAAATTTCATGTTTTTAAGAAGCTACATATTGAAGTGATTCATTTTCAAAATTTTAAAAATAATTGATAAAAGATGGAGCGAGATTTTGTCATGATTTCTGGAAATATTCTGGCTCAAATTTGATATTTACATCATTTTTAAATTAAAAAAATACTTTTAATGATATTATTTTACCCCAATTGAACATTTTAAAGTTATTTTTTCGTATACTTTTCAACCATAGAATTCATTTTTGGAATAAAAATCAAAACTGTTTTAATTTTTTTACCAAATATTTAGCAGTTTTGACTTCCTTCCATTACATCGTAAATAAGAAAGATTTTGCTAATTATCTGAATTAGATGAGGAATTTAAAAGAGAAATAATATTACCGCATAACCAGATGTGCGATTTGAAATAGATTACCGAGACGCAATTTTTAATAGCATTATGACATCATGGGATTCGAGTTCAATAAGAAAATTGACGAGAGCCGATCATGAACTTCAAAGTGTACATAAAAGACTTAATTTTAAAAAATACAAAAAATGCTTCCGTTAAAAATATTGGTCTCCAAAGTTGGATAATGGATTGTCTCCTCTCAAATCAGATATCTTCAACAGTCATTCATTCATATTTTGATAATATTCTATGTTTTTTGTTTCTCAAATAAAATTTCTAACTGATAGCAATAATTATACATACGCGTATATGTAAACTGTCATTTTCATGTGATACATGTCAGCTGGAAAACTAAATTAGAGCAGTCATTGCATATTTGACAAGTAAGTTAAGAAGTGATATCGCAGAACTATGCAATGCATGATCACTTATGATTGTTGTATCAATTGTCCTTTTAAAATAAAACAAAATACAATGGTTTTGTCAGAAAATAGGAAGAGTACTCTTTGTTCAAAGCCGATAAATATACGCAAAAGACAAGGTAAAATTATAGACTGAATATTACTATTTTCTCATTTTAATTTTGAATATTAAGTTAGATATAAAATGCCATATGATCTAATTTTATAAACTTCAGATTCACTTTGAAATATTAAGCATTAACTCTAATTCTCTGGACGTTATCAAATTTGTTCTCTTTATTTACTGGTAACAGCTTAAAAACTAATTTTGAAACACAAACACGGTATTAAAGCTTCATAAAGTTTCAATGGGAAAGAAAAAGGTTAAGTGTCAAAAATGCCGTCACTAGACATTCCAGTGGCTCAAATATGCGGGAAAATGTAGATGTTTTTCTAATACTACATACGAAATATTTGAGAAAAGTTTTGTTCTCTTTTGTTCCAAAATTCTCTTTTTTCGCCAATTGATCACTTAATCGTATAAAGATATTTTGCTTATTTTGCACTTTTCATTCACTAATATCTACGAAATATCTACAATGAGAAAGTTTCAATGAATGAAGATTGATGAATAGTTCGCCCTTCCTTTGGCAAATGTGTCTGTTCCTTGGCCGTAAGTGACCAATGCGCAATTATTTTAAAATTATATCATACAAAGGGTGTTCAAATGAAAAGGTACGAAACATAACAACGTAACCATTAACATATTTGCCTATGCCGCTGTGGGAGAACATAGTGAGATATCTAGAGATGTTGTTGGAGTCTGGCGTAAATCGGAGTATGCGCGGAGGCCCGCATGGGCAGGAGAGCAGAGGCTCTTATAAAGAGCGCCGTCCAATTGACATGGCAGTGCATTACTTGAATTCCTCGCGCACAGAAGAACCATTAAATCCGATGTGTATTGTGAGACACTCTGAAGACTACGAAAGGTCCAGCAAGAACAAAAGACCTGGGCTACTCACTGAGGGTGTGGTTCTGCTCCATGATAACACGTCCACACATCTCCAGGGTGAAACACGAGGAACTGGCTGAGTTCAAGTGGGAGAAGCTCGACCATTCACCCTACGGCCCGGACATTTTGCCCTGTGATTTTCGTGTGTTTAGTCCTCTTGAAAACATCTTAAATGGAAGCGCTTCAACTCGGACGGCGAACTCAAGGACGCTGTAAAGGACTGGGTCTCGTCGCGGCCACAGTAATTCTGGGAACAAGAAATCCTTCGGCTCGTTAATCAATGAGATCGTTGTGCTCAGGCCTATGGTGTATACTTTGAATAAAGTCTTCATTTATACCCACAGTGTCGTTTCGTACCTTTTCATTTGAACACCCTTTGTATATGCGTAGATCATTCAGAAATACCAAACTTGCCCAGTAATTTTTCAGCGTCCATTTATGAAGTGAAGTTCGATTTGAGTATTTAAAAAAATGAGGCATAATAAGCAAATTAAGTTTATTACTTCGATGCTTTGTACTTCGCTATTATCAGGTAAGGAGTTGGAACCATCTAAAATGCAAATCCTAATGTAAAAATTTGATGTCCCGGACGATTGTATTGAAATAATTTTCACTATTAGATTTTAGCAAACTTAAGGGATCGGTTTTGTTCAAATGATTAGAAGCTTCACTAAAACTATTGCGTAAAGAACTTGGTAAATTTAAATTATGATTAAAATTTAATGAACTTAAACGACTTAAGTTAAAACAAACAATTTTTATGAAAATTCTTTGAAAGGTCATTTAATGCCCTTTACAGAGCTATTAAAACAGAAATATGAAAGGAAAAATGCTGAGTGAATTGATATTTCATTCGCATTATTAAAAGTTACCAAAACTGACAATTGAACGGATATAAAAACTGTCGATTGCAATGCCATTTTGCAACAAATGCGCAATAACATTCAATTAATATTAAACTTCAAATAATTTGTATAGATAAGCAAGTCATCAGTAGGAAAATAACCATAGATGATAAAAAATGGACTTATTCATAATATTCTTGTTTTTGATTTCAGAAAGAATTGAGACATTTAAAATACTTGATATTCCAAGAAAGATACTGGCTTTTGCTTTATTTCTTGATGCAAATGTCAAATGCTACAGTACTTGTGACATGCATTCAAAATACGGTTAAACTTGTCCCTTTAAACAAAAAGAAATGTAAAAGCTCGTGTCATTTATCTTTAATTGAAGTGTTTCACCACTCACGTCTTTGTTGACCATGGTCTGACAAATGACACATACGGTTACAAGTTCTTTCCTCCTGGTGAGATTTTGCTCGCTCTTTGTGGTCTGTTGACACGCGAGTTTTCAAGCATTCTCATATGCAAATGAGTCCCTAGGTCACGATAAAGGGCTTAACGGAATAAAATTTATCGTGTGCAACAGGCAGGCAGACAGGCTTCAGGACCAAAAAAAAAAATTTTTTTTTTTTTTTTGTTCACTCTCAAAATAGTGAAAGAATTCTCAGATGGGAATTCAACAAATACAGTTGGGTTTTTTTTAATTCACCCAAAAAGACATACTTATTTCTAATGCCATTTTTCTCTTTTCAAGCAATGAAATGAATGCAGAATCAATGAAACGAATTACTGAGTTGAATTTTCTTCGAAATTATCACAAATTACTAAAGATATCAAAAAGGAATTTTCTTTCTATAAAAAAGACTTTCCGTTTTAAAAATAAACAATCAAAAATGCTTAAAGTTGTAAAATTTCTTTGAAATTAATTAGTGAAACAGTATTTATTAAGAAATGTTATAAATATCCAAGTACTGATAAATGTCATAATTGTATCGCGTCGTTTATAAAAGGCGGCTTGTTACGATGGCATAAACTATTTTAGAAATTAAGAGACAAATAACGAACTGCCTAGTCTTCAGAATTTTCGATTTTGCTTAGAATGTGCTATTTTTAACAATGTATTTCTAAAAAGGAAAGAAAACCATTTTTTTAAACCTAAAATATTGGATGTTTTTATAACATACAAAGTACCCATCCTAATAGCACATATTTTGGAGCCGATAATGTTTTAAACCACATTATGTCTATTTCAGTCACATATGAAAAACTGGATTTCCGTTTTTGCCCATCGAATCTCAAATTCAGTATCCAGGATTTGATAACATTGTTTTAGTACTTTAAATTAAACTTAAGATATAGGCTTAACTTTTGTAGAAACTTTTTAAAATAAATTATGCAATGCATTTTAATAACTAATAACTAAGCACTTGAATAACTAAGTCATATTCCTATAGATTACAATATTTTAACTAAAAGATTAGAAATGAGAAAAATAAAAATAATTTGTTTGACTCCTAAAGCTTTTATTTGACAGTATTTAGTGAATTTTATTTACAGTTCACTTTGAAGACTCGTGCAGTGATCTTCCCTCATATAAGTGTTCTATCTGCTTTAATATACGTCAGTCATTGTCTCAATATTCCGGTGAAATCGCTCTTTCTAATATCTCCAGAATTTTTTAGGAAACAAAATGGTTATGCTAACGATGAATCATTACGCTCCAGCAAGGGTTCTGAAGATGTAAAATATATTATTTATTGCATTCATTATAGCTTTCAGCTTTCTTTTTTCTAAGAAAATTCTTGGAAAAAAGTACAAAAGAGAGTGCTTTTTTCTTTGTTTTATTTCTAGAATTAAAAAAAGCGTTTATAAGCTGTCCAATTTGGGGCCAGTAAAAAATTTCAGCTTACTCTAATTATTTAACTTATTATTACTACAAAATTATTCCAGTATTTTTTTATTATTTGTGCAAAATAGTTTATCTTTTATTAACCCTAGCTTTATATTAGCTTATTAAGAGAGTCAAGATGATTCTGTATTATCTTCTGTATCTGTTTATGAAGGAAATTTCTTTTTACCAGCCACGATGTTTTCTTGTAGGATACTCTTTTCTTATCAAGTGGTATTTTTGACTACAGCTCAAACGCATGAGAAGCGAGACATTTCAGATGACCCCTTATCATACCCCCCCCCCAAAAAAAATGTGCGTCCTTGAAACCGCATAAATTATCCACTGATATTTGTAAAAATTTATCTTCCCCACAATTTTATCTCACAGCTATATTGCCATCTTCATTCATTTCACAACTTCCTGTGTAATAATTAATGCTAATAACCTTTAGAAGTAGAGAAAAGTATCCTTTAGAAGTAGAGAAAAATTAAAAATAGAGGAGTGATAGAGAAACTCTTCATATTTGGAACCAACGCACCAAGATTTCTCGATTTCAGCAAAAAGAATTACAAACATTATATTAAAAAAAACATTTTTTTAGTGTTGCGTTATTTATGAAAGAATATAAAGTTTAAATCTGCGATTGTACGACAAATTTTTAATCACCGATTGGAATACAAAGTTCTGAAATACTCAGAAGAAAGGGAAAGACAAAATGTCTCAGTAATATACTTAGGTAGAAATCCAATCCATTCTCAAAATGAATTGTATTACTAGAATGCACTGCTAGTTCAACTTTTAATCTGTTATAGGATAAGAGTTCAATGCAATAAAATGCAAAACATATTTTCATAAGATGTTGTTTTCTACTGTTAGTGAAAAAATTTATCTCAAACGGCTGTTGTGCAAGACAGATTTCGCTTCATATATTCCAAAATTTTGGCAATAAGTCGAAGTTACTTAAAAAATGTTTTCATTGAAGATTTCTATAGTAGAAATGGTAAATCAATATCTCAAACCCTTTCTCACATAATGCAATAATTGGCTAGCGAATAGTATTCCAAATTCATTTAAGACAAATCTTCCTCGAAAAAAATACATTTCGTTTAAAGAAATTTTATAAATTACATTTTTGTCCTTACCTACATATTTTTTTTAAATCTGTGCATATATTCATGAGATTTTATCAAATAAATTTTGTCATACATTTGAGTATATAATCATGCTAATACAAACTTTTTAAAATTTAATTTATGCTAAATTTAATTTTATTTAAACATTGTTTTCCAATAAAATTTTAAGCAAACCCATATATTATAATTGATTGGTTTTTTTATGTAAATAAAGAAATCGATCATTTTAAAGAGATTATGTTGCACTTTCAACAAACAGAGGATGATAATTACGTTCTTTGAACGATGGTGTTAAAAGATAGGAGAAATATTTCACATCCTCTGTGGGATAATCTACAGGGAAGGCTAAAATAAAAATACACTACATAATAAACTGACTTCTTAAGGCGCCTGAAATCTATTGTTGGTGCCTTTTACCCCAAAGAATAATTGCAGTTTATCTCACTTTAACGCTCGTTGCAAATATCCCGAGCTATTAGGGTTAATGATAAACAGCAGCAACTGATTGAGTCACTGCCTTCCACTAAACGCATTGAATACATTTTCGATCCTATTATTAGAATGATGAATCTGCTACGGACGATAGGAAGGGCATCCAATGCAGCACAATCTTAAATTAAGTGTGCTTATTTAGTCAGGGCAGTCGTGACGGATTGCTAGGGGCGATAGCCTGTGCCCGTGTACTTCTAATTTAGCAAGCAAACCGATAGACACGGTAGCTCCCAACTTCGTGATACATATCTCACCCCGCCTTGATTTCGAGATTAATTGGACCCAACTCCCATGGGATGGTAAAATCTCAGTGGGGGTGGCAAGCCTTGTGAGATAGAGTTACGAAAACCATGGATTCCAAGACACCCCTAATAATTGCAAGGCGGTGGACCCCCATGGGCCCTTAAACTAACGGACTTCATCCATCTTGTAGGGTTTTTAGGGGGTGGGAGAGGCAGCAAAGGGTACAAAAAAATCTGGCGCATTTCCAGTAAGTAATCACCGTGAGGAATGCACCGAGTTTGTCTGGCTGTCCGTAATGGCTGTTTGATGAGATGCTAATGGGCTCGGTGTCCCGCGGGTTCATCAGAGTAAGTGACTTGGCCGCGAATCAAGACGGGCCCAGGAATCCTTTTTCAAAACGCTTCCTGCTTCGCCCCCCCCTCAATGTCCTTATAATCATGTTTTGTGCGGTGAAGAAGCGATAACATTTGTGTCGAATCTTATTTTGAATTCTTTGGTTTCGCAAATAGAGATTGATACGAAAGAAAAATCTTGTTCACTTTCAAAAGAAGGGTTTTGTCATTTTGGTCTATAGGGAATTCAAAAAAACCATTTCTTTCGCTTTCTTAAATGTTTTTTTATGTTTAAAGTAAGATATGCGGGATGGATTTTCCTATCTTCAGTTCTTTTACAGATGGTATATGATAATTGGAAAGAATACCGAGATCTTTTATTCACTTGAAGCATAAGCAGTTTTTGGCTTGTAAAAACGTTAGCTATTATAACAAGAGTAACAAAGATAAAGCTTACTTTTTTAGAGAGACAAGTTATAATCTGAAACTCTGAATTTCATTTTGAATTTTGAATCTTAACAAATTTTGTTAAATGTACCAACACTTAGAATTTAGCACTTAGAGGGAAGAAGGGTTTTTAGAAAGGTTTTTAGGGTAACTATAAATTATCTCCTCGTAATTTTGAACCATCAAATGATAAGAATAATCAATAAAAAGTTCTAAACTCAAATCTTAAGCCACATTAAAATAAATAAAATGAGATTGAGTTCTATGAATTGTTTATTTTAAATGTGTCTTCAGTTTAAAGAGGGCTCGTCCATGCCACTACTAATTTCAAAGTCGAGAAACTTCCATCTCGTCGCGAAGGTCCTAAATGCAATGGTTTTATTTGTATTATTTATCAAGTTTGTGGTCAGTAAAAGCATTTAATATAATTTTTATTACATATAAAACAGTAAAAGTTTTTATATTAAATTTTTTTAAAGAAAAAATTTTGCAATTACATAACTAACAAAGACAGATGCTGAAAAGAGGTCCGATTCACAATGGACTTATAAAAAAGACAATTTACAGGCTTAGTTTTATAATGAATATACAAGCGAAATCAGCAGGTAAAATTTCTCATTAAACAGTCTTTTATCCAAGGCACCACTATCCAACATCATTATCCAAGAGACCAAGTCTTAAGCGAAGTCTTATTCGCATATGACACACCAACTTTATTCAAACATTTGTTGTTTGTAGATAAAGCAACGTTATGTCCGACATGCCGTGTAGGTTTCACCATTTTATACATTTTAATACTATGTCCCTAGTTTAATCATCATCAAAATCATTTGTTTTCTTCATCATCATTAACGCTTCTAGAATCAGTGGGTAAATATAACCACCAAAATATTCTTCGCTTCTTGAAAATTATTGGTTTTTATATTCTATTTAAATTTTATCGCCTTTTTAAATCTTCTTTGCTCCAATTTTTTGACTTGTCAATTTTGCAGTTTGAGTTTTAAAAACATTGGGAAAAAAAATCAGTTTTTATTTAACTTTCCAACTACTATTGAATTGTTTTTTACCATTTGCTTAACCATTCCCGATATTTTACCATCTGGCCATAGTCGCCTATTAGTCTCAATGATAAATGTTAAAAATTCGAGATGGGAGAATATACAAGATTCCATTCTTTCTAGGATTCTTCTAAAACATTAATAAATCATTCTTGAAAATTTATGATAGTGGATCAATTCTCTTTGTTGAATAAGAATTGATAGAATATTCCACATGCTAATAACTTCACGGTCTATCTGTCAAATAAACTTAAGAAAAAAAAAATCAAAGGAAATTTAATGGCAAAAATTTCAAGATCCAGCTTGAATAAGAATTCAATGTAAAAATACAATTGTGGTGACTTGGTACAAAAATATTTCACAGTGAACCAGGATCACGTAATTCAATGAAATACAATGAAATCTCAAAAGTTGAAATGGTATTTTTTTATTATAAAAAATGCTGTAAAGAATTTGCTGTTTGATATTGCTCTACCTTTTGACAAAGCTACAAGGACAGACTTCAGACTTCTTTATTACGCTTCAAAGTAAGATTGTAGACTTTATTAATCTGAATAACCATGGGACAATTACATATAATACAAACATGAATAGGTAAACAGTCATTTATTTAAAAAAAATGTATTCAAATTTTTAATTATTACTATATTTTTTAGAAAAGGTTTTAATAACAGATAATTTCTGCTTAAATGATTTTACGTGATCTAAAAATTTTTGTTCTACGAATGAGAGTCTTATAAAACAATTAATTTTTTTAGATCATGTCTTAGTTAAAAGTAGCTAAGTAACGAGGGCATTTTGTTCCTTTTTTATTACGAGAAACATCGATAGTTGATTTGTAGATGAAAATCTAGGAATCCCAGAAATTTTTGCTGTCATGAAAGTACTTAAAATCAATTAAGCAGAGAACATTTTGTATTTATTCAATCCATCTCATACAAAGTCTATGGCTTGATATTTCTTTATATTTTTTAAAGAAAATAATTGTACCTTGGAAGTGATCTAACAAATATTAATTCAAAATTTCCACCACCGCTAGTTATACATCTCTCTCATCTACTCTTCAAGCAGTGAATGCCCTTTAAAAAATTCTTCACATTGAGATATATTCCATATCTTTGCGATTGTTTAAATGTTCTGGAAAAGTGTGAGACATCGAGGAAAATAAGTTATAATCTGAAGACGCCAAGTCTGGTGAATACGATGGTAGGATAAGAGTTTCCAGTCGGGAGCAGAAATTGTTTCCCTGGCTTCTATCGTGTATGGGATTGGATGTTGTATTGCTGCAAAATCACTTCCAAGTCTTGTAGCCAGTTTGAATGTTTGCAATCAAAGCATGGACAAATTGATTAGTTGATATTAAACGGCATTAATTGTCTCCCCTGATTTTAAAATCTCATGGTACAACACATCGTTCCGATTCCACTAAATACAAACGTGTGAAATCAGTCCTCTTAAACCTTCTAAACCAACGCACACTCGACTCTTGCGTAAGAATATTGGAATATAAGTTGCCACAAAAGTACGACGATTTGGACTTTCGTTTGTCGTTTGATTCAACAAAAAAAGCAGCACTAGTCGCCCACATTTTTTTTATTTATTTTAAATTAGACAGGTTCAGGACACAATACCATGCTAACTAAAAATATGTTGCGCATCAATTCGTTTAGACAAGTTCTTTTCATAGTAACAAACCGACATAATTTGGATTGTGAATCAACCCTTGCTTCCAGCATCACTAAGCGAAGAAATTAAGATTTATTAATCGGCACATTTAGCATTTAACATTAAACAGAGCCGGAAGAGTTAGAGCGTTAGAACATTATTAATCCACCAGCAAAAAAGAATGCATATTTATGCAGCAGCTTTTCGTTCAATTCCATATGTGTCGGTAAGATATTTCATAATTTTTTGTTTTGTAAGCTATATCGGTGCCAAAAGCATACCAGCAATTATTTTCAAGGCATTTTTATTATTTTGTTTATTTCCTTATTTCTCTAATTCTCTCCGACTTAGAAATGTATTTGAATTTGCATAAATATCCTAACTTGTAATTTCCAATATTACGAAGGAAATTTTTTTTTTAATTTTCAGCTTCACTGTCTTATACAAATTACAAATTTGTTGTTCTAAAAATATCGATCTCAAATTACGAAAATATTAAATTTGTCATATGCATAGTTTAAGATTGCAGTATTCTATGTAAATCAGTTAAGTACTTCATTGCACGAATTCTCGTTATGAGGGGGATCTTCCATTAGACCAAAATATATCAGCATCAGCAATTGCCGTGAAATCCAAAGACCCATCCAAATTTTTCCCTTTCCGAGTCTTCTATTTTAAAGCCAATTTCAATTGCAATTCACTATTGCTCCCACACATCCGTCTCCCCACCCCCCGTCTACAGGACAGTTGTAGGACCCATTAGAAAACCGCATGACCAAGTGAACAGTCCCTCATTAGCCGCGCTATTATGGCTCCCATTTCCCCAGATCACCGCAAATTCTCAATGCTCGTTAAGGACCATCACTCCTCGGAACGTGTACATCTACGGGGAAGAACGAAATACGGTCCCGAAACACGATCTCGAAAATGTTTGCTTGTCTTTAATTATCCGTGTGGTTAAATTTGGTAATGGGTGTAATGCGAGATTGGCTGATTCTTGTCCTCCGCAAGGTATTGGATGATGCAATGAATGTGGGATTGGTTCGAGTGATTGATTTTAAGATAAGAACGGAGATTTTCGCAAACTATATAGAAATAGGCTTTTAGAATTTCTTTACATTTAAAAAAAATTAAAGTAAATTATGTTTAAAAACTTTAATACTTTTGCAAAAACATATTTTTATTCAATATTTTTAAATTTCTTCTTAAAATCGTTTGAAAAAAAATATCAAAACATTTAAAACCGTCTTCATCAGAAATTCATTTGAGTTTTGTTTCTAAACCTATTCTTTGGGAAGTTGCAATGATTTTTTTTAAAATTTCTATAATGCAAGTTTTAATCTATTTTACATCTTTAAATGCTATTTTCTCAAATTTTAAGTTTTGCCGGAATGTTCTTAGGAAAAAAATTGCAGATTAAAATTTAATGCATATTTGTTGTAATGTATAATAACTTCTCCAAATGCTCTGCATTTCCTGAATTAGAGAGGAACAAAATTTACTCATTTAAAAATATTCTATAATTGTATTAAAAGTTAATTAAATGATATTTTTTTTCAAAATTCTACAGTTAACTTAATATATTTCTTAGTTCCAGAATTAAAAAAGTTCTTTTATCCAATCTTTGAATATCGGAGTTGAACTGTTAATAGCTACCCAAATTTCAGATTTTTCCCGTTGTGAAGCATTATTCTAGAAGACTTTTGCTTTACACCTCTTTTTAGACAACAAAAACATTTTCCCTTCTATTTTGAAACTTGATATTTAACTGGCATGTCTTGATTTCATTGATGTTTCCTCAAAAATTTTATGCAGAAATTCAAGAATATTACAATTTTGTTAGAGTACCTGCATACCTTAACTAGATTTTGAACATTGAGGTTAAATGTATATTTCTTTTAATTTTCTGCTATATAAATAACGAAAATTGTAAAGTCTTACTGAAATTACCTCCTCAATTTCAAGCGAATTGTTTGCGATTCGAGATAACACCTTTATTTTCAATGTGCTCATTCATATAGAACATCGCTTCGTTAAATCAATAAAAGAATTCCATCCATTTATTGCTATGTAGTTTAGATACAGCTATTAATTTATTTTTTCACATCATGACTAAATAAGAGGCTAAAATTAAACTAAAAATGAAAAATCCATAAATATTTATTATGCGAGAACATGTTTTGGTTACGGGGTTTTGAAGCTCGAAATAGCGTAGGCAATGAATAAAGCATAAATGGCAATTTTCATCATCTTTTAATCGCATATTTTTTTTCCTGCTTTTACCAGTATTGCATTATTGCTCTGTATGCTTCTTTGAAATCAGATGCGCTTTTAAAAGGTTGACTTGCTTTTAACAGCAATACTTTATTATTACGTATGCTTCTTTGACAGCAGATGCGTTTTTAAAAGGTTGATATAGAACTATGACATCATAGCTGTTATTTCATCTGAAAATCAGTCGAAATCCAAAACTTTATTTGCCAGCTAGAAAAATTGAAGATGAAAGTTTTAAAAAAAATCATCATAGAAAGAGAGAATTCTTGCGATTGTTTTAAACCGGTTTAAATTAGTTAATGACTTAAATTAAGACAAATAATGATTTAAAAAATAATATTTTTCTCACATAACTTGAAATTTGCGATCGTAGGTTTCAATTTAATTTTTTTTATTTACAATTGCACACAAATAATCCTTGTATAACCTCGCCATTTTAGTACTAAAAATAAAGGTTGTAGAAAGCTTTAAGTAAAGAGAATTCCGAAAAAATAGCTTAAAACTTGGGCCATAACTTAAATAGAATAGACGGAATGTTCAAAGTTTTCCATTATGCAATTGAAATTCACGTAGTTTCTGTTCTTGCCCCAGTTTGAAAGAAGAAATTACGAATGTACATCAACAAAACCTATTGTTTTCATTTCCAAACAAAATAATTGTAAGTAAATGACAAAGAAACTCCATTTCGCCTCATTCATAATTGTAATTACGATTATATTAATCTATATTAATCTAGGCGACGATCTTTCCTAATTTTGCAATATTGAATTGAGCCTAAATTTTGCTCCAGATATTAACTACATTTGTAGTTACAATAATATTAAACTCGGATAAATAGATTGCATAACTAGGAACACGACCATCCTCCCTAATTACGCAATGTTGAAATTTGAGAAATCATGACCCAAATAAATAAAATGTAGTTATAATAATATCAACTTATACGAATCTAGCGACTGTCTCAAGTAGTTAGATAAGACTGTCACCTAGATTGGAATAAATTCGTATCATTGTAACTACAATTCTCTTTAATATTTGAGTCATAATTTTTCAAATTTCATCATTGCATAATTAATTCTTCACAAGAATATTAGAAACATGTCTCTAAATGTGTACTTCCGATTTGGTTCTCGTTTACATAACTTGTATCCATTTGTCTTCATTTTATATAAACATTTCAAAATTTAGATTAATTTAAAATAGAATAACTGAGGAAAAATTGCAAACGAGGATCATTATTAAGAAAACTTTATTGGAAAATTTATATCAGACATTCAATTCACTGTTTGCAAAGATTCAAATATCAAGTTCTCGTATTTATATCTAAATTCGCAATCAATTTCCTTCACTGACAGAGCTAATAAAACGAAGACATTTGAAACTAGCAATTTGGCAAATGATTCGAGAACGATTCTATTTACAACAAAGTAGTTATATGAAACTCTTAAAGGAAATAGACTAGTTCAATTGTTGATATAATATATTAAATGCATATTATAATGTATTTATTACATTTCATCTGCGTTTCATTTATTATAATAGTTTGATGGTTTTCATTGTTTTAATGATCAATATTCAAACATTGTTTTAAAAATCATGGAATTTAAGCCTTGAAATCATAATGCTTACTAAATGTTTCAATATATTAGGTTTTCATACGTCTGAATATTTCAATACACTTCAGTTGCAAGCAGACGATTAAATAAATCATTACAGATTTGAAGTATAGTTAAAATACAATAGTTGGGTAAGTCAGACTATTAATTAATTTATATAATGCTGCATTTTATTTATATATTAAACTGTAAATATGACTTCCAATGTTACTGTGGTGTCTCTTGTAGCTTCTCGGTCCCGAATTATTTTTCCTTTAAAATCTTTTCCTAATTCTTTTATTATTCTATCGCGTATTTTTAATGTTTTTACTTTATTGTTTATGAAATACTGCCCTGTAAGGCAGTTACTTTCCCTACTGCCATGTAAGGCATTCGTGGTCTTAACCAAGGTGCACAATTTTATGTCTGTTGGAATGGGATAAAATTTTATTAGAGATTATATTAAGAAGTTTTTGGAAGATACTCCGGCAGGTTTTCACCCTGATGTTTAAGCAGCAAGTGATATTCTAAATATAAAATATTGTTACGAATCCGTAATGTTGCTTCCCAGAATAGTTGGTTCCATCATTGGAAAGAATGTTTTACAGTCATCTCTATGGGACAGAGTCTGGGCGTCGTGTCGGGGGTCCCAGAGCTTGGCGACAAACTTGGCGACCATTTGGCGACTTTGGCGCCAAAATAGATTATACCCGAAACTTCGAGAATTTTCCCGATCCGTCCAGTTGGAACCGAGATACGCCTCGAACGTTCCTGATTGGTTGAGAGGCTTCTAGCCCCGCCTCCTGAGACCTATAAAAGGGGCTGCAGCTGCCAGAGAAGTCAAGTCAGTAATCCGAGTCAGAGTCGGAGAAGTAGAAGACGGAGTAGTCGGAAGCGACTGAGTCAAGCTAGTGCTGAACTGAGCTGTGCGCTACTGTCTGCAGTAGATTCTGGTTGTATGCTGCTGTGTGTGCTGTTGTATGCTACACGTCTCGGGTGAAGATAATCGTCTTCTGTGCTGTATATAGTTGTCGCTTTGTGCTGTCCTGTGTGTCTTCGTGTAAATAAACGTCGTTGTTTTATTTTCTACTACCGTCTGCTGATTGAGCGTTCTACACACCATATCACTTCCACTATCCAAACGAACCCCGGTAAAGAAATTTCGTAACAATATATTTTAAAATAGATTCCTAATTATTATTTATTTGCCTTTTGTTACTTTCCGGTCCTGAATTCTTTTTTCTTGGGGAATCTCAAATTGGACTGCTAGAATTATGTTTTAATATTGAGATGTGTTTAATAAATTGTGTTATTATGGAAAAATGAATGTCAGAAAGAATAAGGAATGAACAAAATAAAAACTCTTACAGAGCATATTCCTGCACAACATCTATCTATACACCACGCATTCTTCTTGTACGAGACTTGCTGCGTGTTATTTATGATGAACCAAATCAGTAATCGAGAAAGCCTTGACTACTTTAAATTATACTCATGATCTGCTGAATACGATACGATTTAGAATTATAAGGATCAAAATTAGCTATTCTAAGACAGCATATAATAATCCTCATTGAGTTTCACAATTGTCTAGGCACTTATTAAGTAGGCATAAATTTGCCATTAATCACCATCTGGCGATACTATTCCACAATTTAGAGCAGCAGAATTTTAAATGTAGATAAACTTTCGATGCTAAAATTGATGTGCAAAAATGATTTGCCAAAACCACATCCATTCCAATGAAATTATTCGGTCTAGTATATCAATAATAAATAAATAAATATTCAAGTGTAATAAATGATTTTTTCCCTCTCAACATTTATTTAAAAGCAATTTTTTTCTTTATCATTGTATCGAATTTGATTTTGTTCTTTTAGAATTGCTTTGGTATTTGATCACATTTTAAAAATGATAATACGAGTTTGACCACAAATAGTTAGGCGACATTGAGAATTAAATTGAAAGCGGATTTCCCCTTTAGTTTTCTTTACCTTAGAAAGAAGTAAATTCGAAAGAGTTAAAAGCATAAAACCCTTAATAGAAAGGCATATAATGTGCCAAACTTTTTTATAAAAATGTAAATTTTTATTCTTTGGAAATGACCCCATTATTTCTCTAGACCATATAACTTTGCACAATAAGAAATATAATAATTAAAGTTTTAACTGATTGTTTCATACTCATTATGATTAATAAAAAATTGTAAGATTAAAATATTAATACCAAGAAAAATCACCTTTAGCGGCACATACACGCTTCCCAACCGGACATGTGATCACGAATGTTAAAAAATACATCTACACTGACGCTGAGAGGATTTTGGCAACTACTGGCGTGAGTAATTACATTGCAACTTATAATTTGAAACCCACAATAACTAAATTCTTTTTTATATCGATTAATATTTTTATTGTGTTGTGTTATTAAAAAATTCAGAGAAAGACAACACTGGTCCGACATTTAATTTACCAAATAGGTAAATGATTTTAAGCTAGACTAATCACTTATACGACACCCTTGTGAGAAAAAAAAGTGGCTAACTTTGGCTACCATTTTTTTTTTTTTTTAACTTGGTTTGGTTTTGCTTGTTTAACTTTTGGCTAAACTTTTAGTTGATTTTATACATTTCTTCCCACCGGTATACAACATACAGTTATAATTTATTATTTAACACCATTTTTACCTAATTATATAGCATTTTAACTGAAATTTCAGATCTCGAATGATTTTTTATATAAAATTATAAAATTTAAGTACAGATTAATTACAGATAATGATTTTAATATAAAATTATAAATAATTGAATTTTAGCTTGCCCCTTTTTTTATTCATATAATGGAAACCTGAAGAGAATTCTTTGGAACTGTTTTAAGCTGTAGCTCATACTGAATATTATAGAATAAAATTCTCAGAAATTTCAAAATAATCTCAAATATGAAACTAGACGTTTGAGATCGCAACTTATTGTTCATTAGTGTTATTATAGTCCAAAAATATTCAAAGTGAAAATATTTTTAGTTAACCCTTTTCACTCGGATGGTGACTCACTCATCATTCAAGGGCGGTGCATCCTTGACAAGTTTCATTTATTTAATTTTGATTGTTAAAAGTACCTGCAGAGTAGTAAGAGCATGCAAATTAAACGGAAGAATTCAACTTAACATAGTTATACTTAGTTTCGGAGCAATAAGCAAATCTTTGTATTAAATGAACAATTATGCATTGAATTACTTTTCCCTCCGGGTTTCCCACTAAGAGTTAATATTAGTTGTTTTTATTCATATTGTTTAAATCTGACTTCAATACGTCATAATATAAAATATCTAAATGTCAAATTTTTCATTACAACGCATCTATGAATATTCTCGATTGTTTAAATTACAGATTAAAAGGATTCTTCCACAGTTTGCGTTCGTAATGCAATTAAATAACAAATATATGGCATAAGAAATAAGAACATTTAGTAGTTCTATTATTATATAATAGAGCTACAAATATTAAAATATTTTTATTAGAATTTTACCACTATCTTTTTACCCCAACTTTTTTTAAAGTAAAGAAAAACACGACGAGAGGATCAGAGGAACAAAGTTGTCAACGATACTCTCCTATAAACAAATAACTAAAGCCAGATGATGTTAACAGAACTCCAAACTGATAATCCGACAACCCCTCCCCATTAATTCCTTTAACCGGATTACGCCCGTATGATGTCTTCCCCGATGATCTGACTGTGGTTATGCCCCTCTTTTGACATCCAAGCAAACCCCACTCCGCAGTCGACCCCTCAAAAACGGTCAGGAGCATGGCAGGGTGGAGAGAGGGGTGGGAAGGATCCTTTGATCGTCAGAGTGAAGTGGCAGGGAGGGCGCAGAATGTTGGGATGAAATTTTAATCGGCCGTCGTCATCGTTATTGTGTGCGCTTGGAATGCCATTAGTGTCGAAATAATACGAGGGCCTAGCCGCTTAATTATGGAGAAAGCTCATCCGATTACAGGCCGAATGGCTTGGGGGAGGGAGGGATTATGAAGGAACTTACTTGGCTTCCGGAGTTGATTATTGTCCACAGTTTATGGCTGAAATCTCTTGGCAGCAAGGCCCCCAAGACTTGTCTTAAAAATCGCATTTGTTGGAGGTCATTTCGCCCTGATTGCGTTCTCTGACACTGATCACTTCGTGCGCTGAGCTTTAGAGATTTCACAAGCGCTCGCCAGTGTGCTTCGGGAAAGGAAGGGGTGTGTTTTGGTTACGGATACATGCAATGGCAATTAATAGTGAGTATTTTACATCTTTCAGTGGATATTTAAAGAGACTTGTGCAAATAAATAATAAATAAAATAAAGTTTAAAATAACGAGATTATGATTACATGACCTATTTATTAGATCAAGAATTCTGACAATTGTTTTCCCTTTTCATAGCAAGCTGATGGTATAAAACGAAAATAAATTAACAAAAATATTTGATATAAATCAAATCGGATTGAGAAACATGTATATTAAGTGAAACATGTATTTCCATATAAGCGGTTTAAAGACAACAAATAGTAAAACACATTGAAATATTCAAATATCTAATTGCTGGTCATCTAAAATGAGTTGGTTTCAGTATTTCACGTGATAGAAATTAAAAATTTTAAAATTTTGAACAAAAAGTTAAAGAAATTAAACTTTGGGGTATCATCTAAATATGCCAATGAAAAATCACCTAGGACACTTCATTTGCGAGTTTGGCAGTCAATTAACTACAAAAAGGTAGAACGGCATTGCTTTGCATGCGAATTCGAAAATATAAGGGAAAAACCAAGAATAATAATCTGAATTTTGTATTGTATATTCTGAAGATATCGTTAAATAATCTCGAGATACCTGGCATTGTGAATTCTAAATAATTACCTACTTTGCGTATTTGATAGGTAACTCCAAAAGGTCAAATCATAGATGCCGCGTTTGTCTCTAACATAAAATATAGAAATAAAGAAAATTATTATTCATATATATCTGCTCTGTCATAAAACACAGTTTCGTCAGAAATTTCCAAAGAGACAACTACTGAAAAACTGGTTTTTCGATAAAGATAATAAAGATTCTTCCATTGTATTGTTTAGTAAAGCAGTTGTTCTACACTTAAGATTCTTTGAAAAACTGAAGAAATCCTCCGGGTAAAATAATATATTTGAAGGGCATTAAATGCTGTAAGTGTAAAATAGTGGTTACTTCAGGGAAATTACATTAACATCATGTTATTAGAACCAGATACCAGGATTGAAAAAAAACTTATTCTTTATAGCTGTTACTGTCATTAAGAAAAATTAGATTTCAGTATTGTGTTTATTGCAATATTGCATCCCATTTACAAGAGGAATAGTAATCTAAACTGGGGAAGGAAGTATAAATTGAGAAAAAAACCTGCATAAAAATGAAGAAATAAATCAAAGGGACCAACAAGAAATACTGTAAATGAACAGATAATAAATACAGACTTTACACAGTATTTATTTAACAAAAGTAAATGAGCTCTTTAATAATTGTAATACAATAATTTAGCCATTTATTTCCAATTTATCACTTTTTGGTATTTTAATTACAATACTATGATGATTTAAACATGAGCATATGTTTAAATTCTAATAGGTGCATATTCTGCGATAAAATAAATTCTCTACAAACATTGTTAATTAGTTTAATGCTACGTCAGAACTGTATTGATAAAAAAATATCAAAATGCTACATTGCATAAGAATGTATGTCATATCGTCATGTTATGATAATGTTGCGAAATTTACACCACGTTAAGTGAAAACCATGCTATCAGAAGGTTTACCACATTTTCTGCTTTCACCAAATTATAAAAATTCTCTTGTAAAAGTTAAGATTTTTATTCGAACCAAATCGAAATTATACACTATCGTCACCACGTACGTTTTTAAACTTATTATTTTAATAAATTGATTGTTATTGCCCAGCTGAAAACATTTATTTCGCACAAATTTTTTTATTTATTTTATTTTTTTAGATAAACATCCCTTCTGAAAACAAGCAAAGAAATTGCCATGTAAAACTAAGCAAAATAAGTTAATTTTGCAAATCTATAGCGAATAAGAAACAAAATGCATTAGCTATTGTTTAATGTGATCGGGACATAAGGATTTTGTTAACATTAACCGATTGAGAATAATCGAAAAGAATATAAACTATATTTTTATCACATAAAATGAAAGGTAGCAAATACTTTTCTTGGAGTTACTTATAATTAATTTCTAAATTAAGGAAATCCTTAATTATTGCCTAGAGATACTTATTCTGAAACAGTTCACCTATGTTTTTAATTTTTTAAACGAATGTTTAGTTAAGTTATTCAAATTAACAAATACTTGATTGATTCTTCGGATATTCGCTTTTAAACATTGGTTAAAACGATAAAATCGTCAACGTGTATTGCTATGTCTTGAACACGAGAAGCTTGCCATGTCCCAAAATTTTACAAAGAAACTGAGGAATTTCCAACAGGGCTATACGGTTTGCGTTGACTCATCTTACGTAATACTTTCATACCTGTTCATAATTTCTGCCATGTTTTCAATTCACAATTCATTTCTTTAATCCATTTTACTTTTATAATTCAGTAACAGGCAATGATTTATGAGTGCTCAATAGTTTTCATGGCAGCGTAGTTGCCTGTTTAAACTAATCCTAACGAAGCTAATCCTAAACTAACTAATTTCCCAAATAATTCTTTTATTTTTACACATAAATACTACTTCACAAAACAATATGAACTGTATTCTATGGGAAAAATCACTCCCAAATGTTTCTTTACAAGTGGAGTAAAATTACACGAATGTCAATTGTTAAACGCTGTTGAAAATGGAAAATTGGCTACTTTTTTAAAAATAAAATGAATGCTATTCTTAACTACGATCATCTTAAGCGGCGTCCATTGTAACAATTTTAAGGTTAAATATATCCACTAATAATTTTAAAAAAATGAGTATCTTCTGGCGCTCTACAGACAAGACCGTTTTACATGCAGCTATCAAATTTGGTACAAATGAAATTTGGAGGGCGGAGATTTTCATTTGGAATAAAATTCTTATTAAAATCTTAATTTATAAATATTAAAATGATGCATTAGCTTTCTTTCACAAGTTAAAACATACATAGATATATACAAAATTATACATTAAAAACATTATACAAAAATAATTTTATGCTATAAAAGTTAATTACCGTCCGGAATTTTGTGAAGTTCTGAAAAAAAAGTTTACATTTTTTTCCTATAACTTTGAATAACATCGCTCATTTTTGGAATGAAATTCAAAAGATTTTAATAATTTCAGCAAATTGTTTAGTATTCTTCCAACGAACTGAAAGCTAACACAAAATTTTATTTGTGCAGTTTACATTATAAATAAGAAATATTTACAGCAATGAGAAGACAAGGTGTAATTAGATGATAGATTGCCAGAACAGTTATGTTTTCAATGGCACTAGGATATTATGAAAATTTCATCAGTAGAAAGTTCTTGTAAACAATAAACAGATCATATTTTAAAGGTATTAAAATACGGTTTTTAAGTACTTTCTACACAAGATATTTTTCTCATAGTAAATGATACTTTTAAAATTCATTAATAAATATGCTATTATTGGAATTAAAAAAATGAAAATTGTTCATTGAAGAATCTAGAAGTAAAAATAAAATAGCAATAAATTGATAGGAATATTTTAATTAGAAATTTTAGTTGCATTTATATTGCACTTTTAATTTTAAAATATTGCCCAGGAATTTTCTTTCTGTATTTCTGTTTCGTATTCTAATTATTTAAAATGCATCCATTTTATAATTATTTCATATGAATTTCACCGTTAGTTAATTTATATTGGACTATCGAATGATTTATTATAAACAGAATTCTTGTCAACAGTTTCATTAATAATTATTTTCATTATATTAAGAAGAAAGTTTTTATAAAAAGAGAAAACATTTCACCACTTTTATCATTATGAGATGATAAACCTTTAATATTTCATGAAGTTTAAATATTTCATGTAAAGAAATTTAAGCTAATAACGAATTTTAATCTTTTAAGGTATTAAAAGTGTGATATTATAGTAAGATATAGTATAGATAAAGTAGTATTTATTATGATTAAAGATCTGATAAGAAAACTACAATGCAAAATCAGAAATTCAGATACAAATTAAATACTTATTTCTGTTACGATTTTGAAAAAAGCATAAGAATAAAAATTATACTATTTTTCATTTAGCCAAATAATTGTCTGCGAAATTGAAACTATTTTTGAAACAAAATAATGATATTCTTCCACTTCATTCTTGCCATTATTTTCCATAGCTTTCTAAAAGTTATGCTCAAGACTGAAATAAAAGGACGAGGGAAAAAAAAGCTGAAAAAGATTACACAAAAACCCATGAAAAAATCCGCTTTGTTATTTTTATTAATGCAAAACACACACACAAAAAAAATTATGACAAAACCATTCCGACATCTAAGACTGAAGCTAACAAAAATGGCGAACTAAAAAGAAATTTTTCGCAAAGTGAGCGACTGAGAAAGAATGCAAGGGAACTGGCAACAAATAAAGTGCTGGGGTAGAAAATGACGACCCCTGTCGTTGTGAAGAATGAATCAGAGCCCGCATCGCAGACAGATGCCCACGTGATTAGGCACGTCCGCCGTCTATTATGCATGCGATAGCAATCGCCGCCCGCGACAGAAGCTGTGCTTGTCGCGTGCCCGCCTCCACATTCCCCAGAAAAGATTTGTTGAGCACGTGGTCTGCAAAAGTGAAAATAAAACAGCTCTCGAGAACCCTTTATTCATGACCCAGCAATTAATTTCAGTTTTTACCACCTGATATTTTGGGCAATAAAACGTGTTTTGATATCAAGACATTTAAGTTCAGTGAGAGTCAAGGGTATGCCGATTGTGTTTAGTCAACATTTTCTTTTCAAGACAAACAGAGTCCTTTATCTTCTCATTTTTTTAATTTTTATATATTATTTTTTTTATCTCTAAGTATGGATAAAAACGACTTTAGAATATTTAAAAAAATCAATGCATATAATTTTACTACATTATTATTTTTTGATTTTTTAAAATTCCATTAAAATATATATTTAATGTTTTTTAATTTTCACCTGATCACATTTTCTGTATTACTATTAAAACTGTCCACTCGTTCAGAATTCGGATGTCAAGGTAGAGTGGAGAGTTATCTTATGGTTAGCTTAAAATTTCATAATAAAAATTGAGGCTATCCAGTTCAGTTCATTTCAGTTATATTAACGTCTCATTCTAAAGCATCACTAGTTACTTGGGGACAGACGCGATTTTGGGCCGCGTCAGATGACGAGGACGATATCTGAGTTGGCACCACCTCTCCTAAATTCCGCACCACACCAGCTGGAAGACGTTTGGCCCCGACGGATTTAACGCCCACGAGACCAGCTTACACGGTTTGGAGTGGGGGTTGCCTCCTCAGGTGTCATCCTCAATATCTGACCGCGGTTCAAAATTATGGGGTCCGTCCCAAAATAGCATCGGTGTTACTTTAAAATGGAACGTTAATATAACTATACTAAACAAGATTACACGACGTTTCTTCAGCAGAATCGGGTCTCGTATTTGAAACTCTCCGCTTCCGAAGCCGAGACCTTACAACCAAGCCACCGCAGCAAGTTGAGACTGTATAATTTCACCTGGAACAAGCACGAACTTTCTGAAAAATTTATGGTATGCGTTTTAGTGCTCAAATATTTTTTACAGAAGTGGGAACATACATTTCGTATGTATAATTTAAAACACAATGTTTACATACATTTTTAAAATTGCTAAAAGTAATATAGTTAGTTTTGAATTTCAGTGTGTTACTTTAAGTGGAATTTAAAGTAATTTGTTGAGCGATATATAGTTTTTCTTTAAAAATTTTCTAAAAATATTTCGAAATGTCTTGAAAAAAAATACGAAGTTTAAAATTGTCTAATAACAGTAAACAAAATCTGGAAACTCATGCAAATATCCAAAAAAGTACAAAAGTAAATATTTTAAAATGCAGAAAGGGCTTTTCATTCATTGTGTTTCTTTTTGCAAATTTTAACATTCCTCAATTTCATTCTTAGTCATTAACGTAGAAAAAAGAAGTTGCACTGCAAACCGTTGTACTACTAAAGTTTTACACTTTGCAGTCCAGCAAATATACTACCAAACAAAAATAGTATCGAGACTTTCCGCATCACAAAAGAGATCCCAACTGAGACACTTTCAAAGGCCATATCAATTCAACACACTTCACTTTAATAAAAGGTACGTCTCGACATTCCTATTCATCGAACAACAGCTTTTTATGTGAAAAACTTCTCAGTTATTATTCATTTGCATATGCAAAACGGAGTTAATCCACGAGTGGGATCTATTTTCACCGAAAGCAAACTATGCGAAAGTTAAGATAACTGCATGAAGAGGATGGCCTTTCCAAAAATGGAGGAACCACTTTTTTATTCAGCAGTTTTTCGCCTTTTAGAAGCTTTTGTATCAGCATCCGCAATTCCAGACAAGAGATGGTCACTGAAGAGAGTTACCCGAGTGAATGGCTGGCCTATTTCTCTGAAATACCTCTCCGATTAATGAGCGAAACTGTAGGTGAAAAAGTGGAAACGGAGGATTGAAAACAACGAGCAAGGGAAGAGGAAAAAAAAGTCCACCCTCAACAAACAGCCGCAACAATGAGAAAGCGAAGGAGTCTAAAAGACGTGAGATACCGCAACGGAGGCTATTGTCGTTCTAAGAGGGGACGATAGCAAATTTCTCGAAACCTTTTGAACCAATCACTTTTATTGGATTACATATACTATCGTCTGGCGACAGCGAAGGCAAACAATTTTCGAATGGAGCAATAATGTAATATGTCTGGTTTTAGGTTGCTTCCAAGGATGTTGACTAAGACTACATTATTCATAAAAATCTGGCATGGTTGGAGAGGAGGGAGAGGTTGCTAACAGGATTGAACTTTATCAGGAAGGATAGAAATAATAACTACAATGCATTGATTACTTGTTTTAATTTCAGTGCATTGTTTCATTTAACTCTAAAAAGCATGATTATTTTGAATTAAAAAAAATATAGGAAAATAATCATAGATTACGCAAAAAATAAAATAAAATAAAATCCAGGTAATAGTATGATATTTATTTTTAAAAAGTTGTATGTAGACTTTTGGTAACACACAGTATTTACCAAAAATCTAGCTTGTATCTAATACAATTTTCAAATACTTCAAACATTGATAGCTTGCCTAACAAGGAAGAAAAGTATTTTTTTAATAATGAGATTAGGTAAATCATTCCTTTATAAGAAACTCGACAATAAAAACTCTCTCTTCAAGCAACACAATGAATTTCATTATCCACCACATTCAAATGTAAAAAAAACGATATAACTTACCCGCCAAATGTAATGTCAACTTTTTTCTTTCATATATGATTTATTGTCTATGGTTATCAATGAGGGTTTGAATAAAATTAAGTGGAACTGGATGTAGACAATTGGCAATAATATGATTTTAAGGATTAAGCAAATTCACAAATTATAGACTATGCCATAGATTTTTAGAAAAAATTTCTAAATCGATTATATTGGTTGAACTCCTCAATGATTGACATATTTTTAACTTTTGAACTGGACTCAATTTTGTTTTTTTACTTTCCTGTATACGAAGTATAAAGAAAGCATCGTAATCTTCAAATTTCGACCTCGAAATTTGAATCAAAAATACATTTTGAAAATTATATTTACCTTTCTATTTGAACACAATAAACCAAAAACGCTTAGAGTTAGACAAATGAAATTTTAAATATGGTGGTCTTCATGCCAAATTTTAAACGAAATCCATTCAGAGCAAGTCTTTCTGGGTGTTTGAGTACTAGTGAACTTAACTGCATAACACAAAGATCTAGTTGAATTAAATTTGGTATATGTTTAACATCCAAAATATCGAATCTAATCAAGTTTTGAACCAAATCTCAAAAAGTTGATTGTCCGTCAGTTTGTACTTATGTTTTTAATCGAAATAACTGGAAAAGGCAAAGCGTAAAATAAGTGAAACTTAATATTCTGATTAAAATTTTAGTTCTATGGCAAAGTATGGTTCCGGTTGGTAGTTGTCGGGATTGTTCTCCTACCTAACCCCAGATGGCAGCGCCTTCTTGTTGTCTTAAAAGTTAAACAGAAAAGATTTGTTTGTTTGGCAATCAAGAAGAGCAGACGTTCATGCGACTGCGAGCGATGAGGAAAAGCAGATCAAATTTATTTTAATGATCACGTTTAATGGAAAACTAGTTAATGGAAAACCGTTATTTTAATTCTTAATAACAGTTATTTTAATGGAAAACCAGCGAGTTTCTCGTGAAATTAGTAGTTTATGAAGGGTATTAGTTAAGAAAACTGCTTCCTGATTTTCCTTGCATAGGATCTATTTTTTGCAAACAGGAGCATAGGGTATGCGCTCACGAACTGTGCAGAAATACTTTGTTAGGGAAATGTCCCCTATATTCGACAGTATTAAAAAAGGCATCCAAAATATATCTTTGCCAAATAGATTCAATAAAAGTGCTAGATTCACAATACAGATCTATATATCTTAACTATTATTTATTAGTACCATGCAGATCATTCACAGCCTTAATCCAAGATCTATAATTTTACACTAAGAGTAGGATAAGCCCTTTATTGAAAATTATGCAGCAAAGTTTTGGAATATATAGAAATAGGAGCGTATCGGTTCAATCAACGTATTAGCTAGACGGACGAGAACGCAGAGGAACTGTCCATCTCCTGCACATCCACATGATGTCCGCAGGGAATGTGTTAATTAGATTTATGCTTTATCGTACTCCCTCCTCTCACCTCGTTTTCGATGACTCAAGTGTCGCAATGAACTATGTTAATATTAAAATTGGGAACGTAGATCTCCATTTATCAGTTTTAGCATTACTAATAGCAATACACAGCAGTAATAACATGATATTTTAGCGAATTTTTAAGTGATTTAAAAGTCGAATGTCGATTCATGTAATACTGCTTGTCGAAGTGAATCAGCATCCTTTTCTTGAAACAAAATCAGCAGTGTAGGGAAAATTTCTAAATTTAAATAATTTAATGAGTTTAAATTCGTTCATCATCAAGTTTTATATTTTTTAATGGGGAAGGAATTTAATGTTTTATTGACAATGTATTAACTTTGAGGGTAACAAATTAAAAAAGAATTTCCTAAATGATAGTTCTCAATACCACAAGAAAATATTAATATTTTCTCGATTTGAAAATAAATCGACATGCCACTTGTATGCATATATTTATTACACTCGAAGGGATCAAATGACAAATCATTTCTTTTACGGGAAACTAAAAACTCCTTATTGATGGAATATAGATGGAAAGAAAACTAAAAATAATTATTCAATATTCTTCACATTTTCCATTAAAAAACAGATCTAAATAGGTTCTATTAGTATCATCATGGATTATATTGTTTATTCTACAGTAAATTGTACGAAAGCCATAGGATGCCATTAATGCTTCTATTGTAAGTATTGATCGAATATTTTGTTATATCTCAATCCTGAAGCAGATTTCTTAATTTCAGATTAATGTTTTCAGTGAGTATTCTTGTTCTTAAATAATGATTGCGTGAAAAAATACTTTAAAAATTCGAACCTCTAGTAAGAGACAGTGCAACATTATTGTGACTTAATTTTCATTCATCTTCCTGATTTTAATTTATCAGTCATTGCATTTCTGTAAGTAACGATTCTTCGTCACACGACTTATATGAATAATACTAATTTACAAGTATAGATTCATTAATAAACGCTGGAGTAAATTCTTTAAAGTAAACGTCCAGAAGAAATTCTATCGTTATCATAATTTTAACACTGGCAAAAACACGCCAGCGAACGTCTGAACAAAACAATTGGCTTGGATTTCATAATATATATAGCAATAAAAAATAAATTGTTTAATATTTTCTTCTTAATTTTAATCTTTTTTCAGAGCAAAATAATAATGGTTTTTGTGTATTATAATATGCTAATTATAGAAAAACATTGAAATTCATTTGACTTTATGTGAATTAAGTTTTGAAAAACAAGGCTTTACCTTTTAAAGTAATAATTACATGCCAAATCTAGTTTCTTCGAGTACAGTAATCTGCCAGCGTAACGAACAGAATGATTCTGTGTATTATGTTTTATATATCCCACAATTTATATAAAAAAAAAGGATGCCAGTCTGAAAACGCTTTAAAAACCCACAAAAATTAATAAGAATTTTTTTGGGGATCTGCGTAGCAGTTATTTCATTGGCTGAAAATGTTGAGAATATCGCTACTAAATGTCTGCAAAAAAGCTACTTAATCGATTGAAAATTAAATCTTAACATGAATGATTTCAGAAGCTGAAAAACTTTTACATTAATAAGTCAAACCATGATTATTTTTAATAGGCATAGACTTAATAAACATCTTTAGGAACTTCTACGCACAATACAAGACAAGACCTGCTTCAAATTGTGGCCGAAACAATTGTAATAAGATTTTATTTATTATATGATTCCATTATTATAAACTGCTTTACGTGAATGGGGGAAGTTGGTAAAATGCAAGACCTTTGAAAAAAGTTATGTTGAAAATTGCACATAATGAGCCATTTCAACTCGATGTTAAATTCAGATTCAAGGTACCCCTATAAATTATAACATTACAGCAGTTTTGTTACCGAATAACAACTTTTGCGATATAAATTTCTGGAAAGCAAAGAAAATGGGATTGATTCCACTAACTCCTAACCCGTGAACATAAATATAAATATTCATTAATCCTGAGAATTTATTGCACAAAAAATATTTTTATGCCTAATAAATGCAGCGCATATAAACATTTTACTAAGATAAATTTCATACGAAAAATCAAAATATTCAATTTCTCTGAAATTTGAAGTTAATGAGAAGGTAATCAAATAATTTAATGAGATATGATTAAACCAAAAATATGAAGTAGAATGCGATTCTCACTTTTACAAAGTCCTTTATGATTTATAATGACAATTTCTTAAACATTTAATAAAAGAAACTTGTAATAACTTCTTAATGAATCAAAATATTCAATAAATAGAAATTATTTCCTTTTTGAAAATAATTACATTTTGTTAATAAAACATTTCTCAACAAGAAATAAGAAATTATATCTATAAAATTCTTGCGACACTCACTTTAAAATAAATTACCGTATATTGGAAATTATGTACAATTCATTTGTTAAAAATATTTAAGGAAAAACATTTCCTTTTTCTCAAGAAATCATCTTATTTTCTTTTTAAAATAAAAGGTCTAAATGGACTAAGACATGCAGAAGACATGTATTGGGACGCATTACCGAAAATTCATGCTTTTTTTTCCAAAACTAATATTTATACTTTAATCAAACTGGCAATGGATTCCAGTTGCTTATTTAGTAAATCAATCACAAATTATGTCTGTGCATTTTGCACAGTAATTAGTATTAATGTCCATTTTGCACCTTGATTTAGTGTATTTTACATTCTAATAAACATTTAAAGCTAATTTTAAAAGAATTGGCATACCATACTTAAAAAAGGAAAAAAATTAAAAATATACTGTTACGAAATTTTCTGCCGGGGGTTCGTTTGGATTGTGGAAGTGATATGGTGTAAAGAAAGCTCAATCAGCAGGCAGAAGTAGAATAAGAAATAACGACGTTTATTTACACGAACATACACAGGACAGCACAAAAGCGACAACTATATACAGCACAGAAGACGATTATCTTCTCCCGAGACGTGTAGCATACAACAGCACACACAGCAGCATACAACCAGAATCTACTGCAGACAGTAACGAACAGCTCAGTTCAGCACTAGCTTGACTCCGTCGCTTCCGACGACTATTCTCTCTTCGACTTCTCCGACGCGGACTACCCACTGCCTTCTCCTTCCTCTGGCAGCTGCGGCCCCTTGTATAGGTCTCAGGAGGCGGGGCTAGAAGCCTCTCAACCAATCAGGAACGTTCGAGGCGTATCTCGGTTCCTACTGGACGGATCGGGAAAATTCTCGATGTTTCGTGTATAATCTATTTTGGCGCCAAAGTCGCCAAATTCGTCGCCAAATGGTCGCCAAGCTCTGGTACCCCCGACGCGACCAGACTCCGTCCAATAGATGACTGTAAAACATTCTTTCCAATGATGAAACCAACTATGCTGGGAAGCAGCATTACGGATGCGTAACAATACATTTTTAAAATAGCACTCTCGCTACCCTGAAAATTCAGTTTTAAAAAGACTCCAATATATACAGTTTTATAAAAATACAATCCCAGTTGGCTGCTGAATTTTTATCCAACAAATCCCAATTGCCTCACTGCATGTAAATAATCTTCCTAATAGATACTAAAAGTTTAAGTCATTATCATGTATTAGATATTAGATTTTCACGTTTCATAAGATATTTACAATATGTAGCAAATGCGAAACCAAACCTTCACAATTTGGTTCAATAAAAAAATCCTTCAAAAGTATAAAAATTACATTTTCTAGTGATGACTTTCAGAAAAAACAAGAATGTTGACAGAATTTCATAACAAATGGACTTGTTCATGAGCACAATATTCATCACGTAAATGATATTCCAATCTACAGCTGATCGTTTATCAGACTGTATACTAAAAAATATCACAAGTGCAAATATTGGCAAAAGTTTGCATATTCCCATAAAATAAAATTCAAAAAATTTTTTGTAATGGAAGTTTTATAAATCAGATATTCATCGAAATCTCGCGGTTCAATATTTTTTGAAGACCCATAAAATAATATTCACTGCATTAGGAAAATATAGTCCATTAATGGTCATCAACACAAATTCTAATAACCATTGCAGAAATCACAACTGCTACATTGATGATTCTGATGAATTGTCTCAGTGTGAATTTAGTACTAATAATTGGAATCATCTTAAATCTATGACGCTTTAAATTTTCTCAGAAATGCAAGAAATTCCAAAAATAAAACCTTATATTTAAAGCGCATTTTACATTCAAATAAACACTTAAAGCTAATTCTCTTAGAATTGTTTGACGAACCATATTTAAAAAAAGGAAAACAAAGATCAAAAATTTGCATTTTTAAAAATAGTACTTTCACTATCCCGAAAATTCACAAACGCTTATACTGGATAGAAACTGGGAACAAGGATTTTAAAAAAAAAAATCTTTTTTTATGTATTTTTAGTTTATTCAATCTTAAATTTTAAAAAATACAATTTTCCACTTCAAGAAATTCTAATTTTGTCATGTGAGTAAATCGATCGTAATAAATAAAAAGGAATAAAAAAAACCTGTTCACCAAGTTTTTCTAATTAATTTTTTCACTGTAGAATTACGAAATATTTAAATCATTAATTCCAGTGGTATTTAACGGTATTGCCCTTGCTGCGTGTTTTCAAAATTAAGAATTGAATCAGAAAAATGGTAGTACTTTTAAATAGCTGACGTTTAATTTTATTTTATGAATCTCAAAGATTTATAAGTGTTTCCGTCTTCTATTGGATTTTTAAATCGTAAAATCTTTTCTGGAAATTAAACGAGTAGAAAAAATTTCCTTCCTACTCTCATAATACAAATGTTTATTTTTGATTTTAATGGCATTAGTCTTAACATATATTAGATACAGATTTTTTTCTTTCCAATATAATCTTGAATCAATTTCCAGGATTTGACTTCATTATGTCAAAGTCTTTCTGTTAATAAGACTAAATACACAAAAGATTTGTTTAGAAGAATTTACAAATACTAAATATAATTTCAGTTCATCGAATTCATTATTCTTTAAATTCCCTCTAACAAAGCGGATGAAAAAAAAAATCAGTTTTTAAATTACTTTTGGATTGGTTGAAATGAACCTCAGAATTCTGAACTGTACTTACAAAATAAAATTGATACTTGGCCAGTCTTCATTCTCGCAACTTCTTTACCTCAGCCTCAGCATAAATTGAATCAAGGCTGTAGATTTAATGTAATTCAAGTCTAAGCGCATATAAAGATTCAATAGACGGTTATGAAGTATACAATTTTCAAATTCTGAAACTGAGACTTGCATGCTGGGATATCGCTTTCCCAGATTGCCATTTCGTTTACATGAATCTTAATAATTTATCGGAAATAAATACCTTGAGGGGAAGATGGTTTTGCAATTATTTTAAAACTCTTTTTCAAACGCCAACGAATTACCGTTACTTTCTGTACTTTAATGGATCGGTTTAGTTAATCTGTAGTTTAGTTTAATTTAGTTTTATTAACATCCCGTTTTAAAACAACACTAGGACTATTTTGAAATGAACGTCGTGATTCTGAACCGTGGTCAGATGACGAGAACGACACCTGAGCCCCCTTTCCAAACTTCCACACCAGCAGGAGGACATTTGTACCGAAGCATTTAACGCTCACAATACCCGCTTACACGATGATCCTTCTGTGGAATCGAGTATCGAAGCCGGAACTATCGGGTTCCGAAAACGAGACCTTACCACCAGGCTACTGCGGTGTCTTCGTTAATCAATAAGTTATCTAAATAACCAACAAATTACCTGATTACCTTACTTTTGCAGTTCATAACTTGAGTATCAATATTAATTGCATTCCTATTTATAATTAATTTTTTTAATATTAATATTTATTTGTAACGTCTTTAAATATTTATTGAAGATTCAAGATTTTTAGAGCAGCTCATTATATTCCCACTCGATATCGGATCTATTTTTGCAAGCGAACAACTTAATTCCTGATCAATTCGTAATGATGTTACTTCAGTAATTCAAATAATGCATGTCCC
Source organism: Argiope aurantia (assembly GCA_026543865.1). Taxonomy (NCBI): domain Eukaryota; kingdom Metazoa; phylum Arthropoda; class Arachnida; order Araneae; family Araneidae; genus Argiope; species Argiope aurantia. The sequence continues at coordinate 109,203 of JAPMOR010122909.1, forward strand.
GCAGCAATATGAAGATCTCGAAATCCGATCTTTACATTGGAGCATCTTGTTTACTTTTCCTTTTGCATCACTTGTGAATGTTATTTATTACGAAGCGAGGGCAAAGTGATAGGCTATGCCCCGCAAAAGGATCGGGTGCCCTAAGTACTCTTCTGAGCGAATGGGCGAAAAAAACAATCTAGAACGAAGAAGGATCTTCTGCAACAGACCGGTCGGAACAAAAGAGTGCAGCGAACTAGGAGAGGACGTGATCAAGTCTAAGTGCTATTACAACGAAAGATGCTCGGAGGGGAGAACCTACAAATTCCACGAATTATTCGTAGGGTAATATTACTTATTGTAGAAGGATGCAGCATTTAAAATTCTACCGATATTTTTTAAATTTATATACATATATTTAATTGGGATCATTTTAATTTAAATTTTAAAAATAAAATCTTATCATTATCGTCGTTAATTTCCTTAACTAAGAGTAAATAGAAATTTCGCATAACATTGACAGTTATTTCCATCTTTCCAGATTTTGTATTTAATGTGAAAGTGTAATTAGATGGCATGTTGTTTCTTGTCTTTTCTGTCTAATCAAGAACCACGAAGTTCTTCACGAAAGTTTAATAATATAAAGTAATGGATTTATGCTTTTTGCTGCTGCCGCCCATGCAATTAATGAGATCCCTCGTTTAGTCATCATTGATCCATTTAATCACACATTTCAATATTTTTTAAATTTAATCAACATATTAATAATTTCATTGTTTATTTTCTATCTTAGTAACTATTCAAATATGTGTGTGTGTGTGCATGCGTGCGTGTGTGTGAAGAAGTAAAAAATAAGTGAATGCTGTAAAAATATTATATCTAAGTTAATCACCTTTTTTGTTATATTTAAAGTAATCTAAATTTGTTAATATATATCTATGTCTTATTAATATATATATATATATATAAATTAGTTGCATCTGAAAACATTTGTTATATCTAAATTAATACAGTTGTAAATAAAGAATTTGAAAATATATTCTAATTTCTTTGTTTATTTTCTGTTTTAATTTTCAAATATATATATATAAATATTTATATATATATATATATATATATAATATAAATTTTCTAAATGTGTAAATCAAGAAGCAAAAATAAGTGAATGGTGGGAAAATAATTGTTCTGCCTAAAAGGATTGTTATATCTAAATTAATTATCTTATTAATCCTATCTAAATTAGTCTAAATTTATTAATATATATCTATATATTATTAATATATATGTATATATTATTAATATATGCATATATATAAATTAGTTACGTCTGAAAATAATTGTTATATTTAAATTAATACATTTGCAAATAATGTATGTCTCAAATATTTTCAAGCAAAGAGAAGCATGCATTTAATTTTAATATGCAATTAATTTTGTCATCAGTCCTATTTATTATACATAAAATAATCAACTTTATTATTTTTAAAGGAATCTACTTCTCTGTATGTATATTGCACTATCGGACTGAGTAAAAATGTGAAAGAATAACAAAATTTGTAAGAAAGTTCTCATGCTTTACTCATACTATATTGAAATTTGCAAGCATTAACTATAGGCATTCTAAATTACAAATGAAAATAAAATGCGATTTCAAGTATTTGGAATAATATACCTGCTCTCCTAAGCTTCTTATTCAATACAAAAAGTATGTCACACGTATTCATAAGCATGCTAAAGATAATTATTTAAAACGTTTTCGAAATAAATTTCTAAAGATAAACTTCCTCTTTTTTAATTACATGTTGGGCAATTTTATACAATAAATATTCCATCTATAAAACATCCATTACATATTTAATATATTATTATTTATAGTTTCAATTGACATATTCCTTTCGATCAAGTATTTTTGGATAAATGCTGTTGAAAGCAGATAAAAAATATCGTCAGTTAAAAAAGAAGAGAAATTTCTTAGAATTGCTCACTTGAGAACGATAATTACTCGAAGTGTTAGATGCAATCTTTTCAGCAATCAATTATTTCATATTTTCTTAAAAAGGATTCATTTTAAAAATAGCTCTCTAAGCCATCAAGAAAGTAAGAATATTATCATAAACATAATTCATTCCTTTAGGAAAAATTATATTATTTTTTCAATGAACACATCCATTTTCATAGATTATTTTTTAATATTAAGTCAAATTTTAAAACTGTCATAAGTAATTTATAACAACACAAACTTTTTAACTCAATTGTTTTATGCTTTCAATTCATGGTAAAGATAGCTAATTCTGCATTTTTTTTAAAGATTACTTAGAATGTCTTTAGAAAAAAAAGCATTTTAAAAGAAGTTCTCTGGAGATCTTTACCAATCATAATCACTAGAAGTCATATTTATATGTCCTAATTAATTTCCTAAATTTTATTTTAATTTAGTATTAACTTCATTCTAAAACTTATTTCCTGATCCAAATCCCACTTTTCTTTATCTAATGAATTTGACTCGTGCCCTATAAAATTGCTAGTCTTGGCATTTTCCCATTCCCCGAGTGAAGGGATAAAAAATCCTTAATTATAACAACATTATTTTAAAGATACCTCAAATTCCCTTACCTAAATCGACACGTGTCTAAGAAATCCCTATCCAAATCTCATAATAAAGTGATCGAAGGGAAAAATTTATCTCTCTTTGGCTCCTGTTTCATGATGTAGACTGATGTATTTCTTACCCTTTTCACTTTTTAAATAAATTATGCCTCCCATAGTGAAATAAATAGCTATATATATAAAATAAATCAAATCAAGCGAATTAGCTCTCATTAAGATGCAACTTTGTAATAAACATTTTTAAATAGTTACAATTCCTTAGAAGTTGGAAAGTGAAAAGTGATTTTCGAACCCTAATTTCAACTATTTTTTAACGTGAATTATATTGCCTTATTTGAATAAACAAAAGAAACGTTCTTAGTATATTTTCTTTCCTTAATTTGAAACTATTGAATGCATTGGCACTAAAATTTCACAGCTTGAAGAAAATTTATTTAAAGAAATATAAAAGAAAAGAAATATTTATTGGCAATATTATGTAAAAATGGTCAGCGTCAGAAAATTTCATAAGCTGCTAATGTTTTTTTTATTTCTATTGTATATTTGATTATAGTTATTTTTATGTATAAATGTGGCAATGCAGATCATATTTAAATATTTATTTTGCAATAAATGCTGAATTATACAGTAATAATAAAATTTTCTGTAATCGCTTCCATATGCAATATTTTATTCTTTTTGTCTAAGGATTGAAATAAACTTGAAAATATTAACTTGAATGATAAGAAATCTACTTTTGCCTTCCAGCATGCCGAGAAGAATCATTTTTCATTAGTAGGAAAATTGAAAGCATAATCTAAATGATTCTAGTCAACAAGGTATATTCATAATCCCATGATAAAGCCCAAATACCTCGAAAAATCATAAAGGGTTTGGTTTAGTTATATTAACGTCCCGTTTTAAAGCAACACTAGGGCTATTTTGGGACGGACCTCGTAATTTTGAACCGCGGTCAGATGACGAGGACGACACCTAGGCTGGCACCCCCTCTCCACACCACTCCACACCAGCAGGAGGACGTTTGGTCATGACGGATTTAACGTGCAACAGACTCCCTTACACGACGGTTTTTCGGTGGAATCGGGTCTCGAACCTGAAACCCTCCGGTTCCGAAAAAATCATAAAGGGATCCCTCCACCTTGGAATCTAAAATACAATTTGAAAGAAGACAAATGCTATAGATGACAGAACGTTAGGTATTAAGTTACAGATCCAATTACGCTTGAAATGTGATTGCGATGTCATTCAAATTGCCTCTATTTTAGTGTACAAAGAAATTCCAAAATTTCTTCATTGCAAAAATAATAAATAGTGTTGGAACGGTATTTGTTGTGCGAAACTCGCCAGAGCTAGACAGACTAAGAAGAAAAGAGTAAAGAACCAATAACAGCAAAGAAACAGCATAAAAAAACATTTTATTGTATTTTACAAATTTTCGACTTAACCTACTTCAACCACGAAGACATTTTGCATGATGCAGATGGTGACTAGAACCGAAGCATGTTCCATGCCAGAAGGAATCTTCAAAACTTCACATCTCTGAAATGCACGCCACAATTGTTTTATTTTTTCTTCTTAATCTGTCTAGCACTAGTGATTTTCGTGCTACAGATACCGTTTCAACGCTATTTGTTGCTTTTTGCTAGGGAGAACACATTCCAATAAAAAAAAGTTGATATTAACATTTGAAAATTTTAAAATTTTGTCACAACCGTAACTGTTGTTATTTATATGATTCTCGAGTGCACACCTTAAAATATTTTGAACCAAAGTTTTATTCAATTCCTGTGAACGGTATGATAGTTACGATCTCATATATAGCATAGTTTTTTATAATTACCTAGTATGTAATTGTAATACAAATGGATTAGAGTAAAGATAATAAGGAACTTCATGTATCGAGTTGAAGACAAGCGTTCCTTTCAATAAAAAGAATAAAACCATTTCATCGATCACTTAGAGATACATTTTTTTTTTGTTAATTTTTTTACAGCTGCTTTCTTCTCCGCGTGCTTAATCTCTTAGGATAGGAACACGGAACACGGCGTTTGCTTCTTTCACATCTCTGCCACAAAAATGTGAGAAGAAAGCCCCCAAGGACATGAAATCGTGACTTCGAAGTTAAAAAAAACCCGGCTATCTGAACAATACTTCAAGCAAAAACATCTTAGACTGAATTTTACTTTGAATGAAAATTGCATTGTTGTCATAAAATAGCTTTAATTCGATAGTGTTAGAGTACTTGAGGTGAATTCTCAAAAATCCATATATCGAAGTGTTTCAAATCTTTGTTATTATTTCATCTTTTTTTTATTATTATTTAATAAAAAAAAGTTACAGATGCATGCTTACTGTGTATTATTTAAAATTACAATAGATAATTTCATTTGAAAACAAATGAGTGCTAAAATAAAATAATATATATATATA
>JAPMOR010122909.1:114618-155439 GCA_026543865.1 Argiope aurantia
GTGTGTGTGTGTGTGTGTGTGTGTGTGTGTGTGTGTGTGTGTGTGTGTGTGTGTGTGTTTCTTAATAGTTGCTGCATGGGTGATGGATAATTCAATGACATCCGATCTTAGCGACAACTTGGCGAACAATTGGTGGCAAAAATGTAAGTTTGGGAAACACAAGAATTACAGCCTACAAGAATCAGGGACCTAGATTTAGGGTTTCATCTGGAAAATTCCATACACAATTGTACTTTATCAGAAAGCTTGTACTTTTCGTATTCAGAAAAATCTGGAGATTCATCAAATTTCCGAATTAGAATTTTTTGACTGTTACATTACTTTTTCTGTACTTTGTATGTGCGAAAATAAAAATTTTACCTTTTGGGTACACTAAAAAGATGAGTTTTTAAAAACATTTTAAACTATTTTATTTACTGAGTTTCTTTTTATTCAATTATCATGAATCTACATAAATTTATATTTAATTTTTAATGATAAGCACATTAATTTGTATATATATATTACTCAAATTAATTTTTACAAAAAGATAAAATCATAAATATTACAGAAAATGTTACTCTTATCAATTGAGCCTATTTCCATTGTTGTAAATTTTTCTGTCAAAATTTTTTTCTCATAATTATAATTTGCATAAGGAATTATTTACGTACGGAGTAAAATAAATAAATAATGCAAATTTAATCTTTCTGTCGAAAAAATAGTGGGCTTTAAATTCCTTCCTAACTTATTTAGTTTAAATAAAGAAATTTTATTTACATATAAGTTAAGAATAGAATTATTTTTAAGAATAAAATTTAAAAATTTAAAATTTCAAGTAAAACGGTTCATAATCTACAACATAATAGAAATTTTTAATTTCATCCCTTAAACAAATTATACATTATTTTGCTGTTTTTCAAAAAATTAATCTCCATGCGGGGTTTTTTTTTGTTTGCTTATATGCAATACATTTCTTTAGTGATTTTTTGTTTTTTGTTTTTTCCTTAAGACTCAAATTGGTTTTTAATTAACTGAAAGAATTAAAGACTTAAATTAGATATCGAACTTCTTTCATTTTAAGATAGAAGTCCTTATCATGAATTTTATTTAACTTTCTCAGAAATTCAACATTTTTTCTAAATTATCATTTTAGAAAAATAGCAATTTAAACATATTTTTTATACATACTTTCTCTTTTAAACTCGTTATTTATCTACTTTATTTAGCACCATATTTTTTAATTCAATTTCTTCATTGACATATTTTGATAAAACATATTTTGACATATTTTGATAAAACAAAATTTTGAAAAAGGACACTACGTGGAAAGCTAAATACGTTAAAAAATTTCTTTATAATACTACAATTATTTATTAGTAAATTTTCCTTATGAAATGATAACTTTTCGTTTTTTACAATGTGTGCACCTATGAAATTATGCATCACTTATAGAATTCAGGGTGGGGGGGAGGGTGTCCTTGAGTTCTTTGCACGCCTTGTTATTGTTTCTTATGGCACTTGCCACGGACAAGTCCGCTGTATCGGAGACAGCGATTTAAGCCGGAGGGGGAGCGTCTCTTTTTTTATAGTAGCGCCAACTAGGACCAAGAGTACGTACGACTTTACTACTCACGCATCACTCCTTCGTTTGCATAACCCCTTGTTACAGGAGGGCACCCTCACACATCTTACAGATAGAACAACGGAAGAACAACCATGCCCGAACCGGGACGCCCAGATCACGGGGAAGACGCCGGCTTGATATTTCTTACAACATTTATTAGCAACTTATATAACTATTATAATATCAAAATTCACCATATCTCGATATTTAAACAGCGCACACAATCATTTACTTTATATCTGTCCCGACAATATACATTTGCATTGTGATAATCATCTTGGAAACGAATATTTTATTATTTTATGTGCAGAAGGTATGGTATATCTTTGTAGCATTACCTAAAAGATATTAATTAAAGCGTATATCTGTGAAAAAGACAGCTTCAGAATTTATGTCAGTACTATTTATCGAAATAGTATAGTAATAGCAAAACACCAAAATACATATTTCGATAAGCACTCTTCAAATTTATCATTTGTTCATCTGTTATCAATAATATTCTGAATAATATGCTTTTGTTTTATAATAGATAACGAAATGCTTTTTACAATGCTTTTGTAGAACATCCTTAAACATACTGGAAATATGCAACTGGAGATCGTTTGGCAAAATTACCAGTTGCCATTGAATTTTTTTCAACTCTATTTCGTATATTTTTAAGAGAAATATAAAACAATAACTAATAAATATTTGGAACATGAATTGGTCGGATTCCATAATTCAAAAGGAGACAAACAAAACAAAAATGAAGATACAAAGATTTTTTACCTACTAGTGGTCTTATACAATCGATCTAAAATAAATATTTTGTTAAATTCGGCATATTGCATAACTTATTTGAATCACTTTATATCTTTTTGCGTTAAATTGATATGATATCAATTCCAAGTCATACTGTAATGATTTGGATGTATACACACAGCTCTCACTCAAACAAGCCTTTTATGGATAACAAAATAATTGATCATTATTTAGAAACAAAAACTGTTGTGAAATTTTATGAAAAATATGCAACCAAATTACAGACTCTGGGGACATCTAGAGGATTGCATTGTTTTTATTTATCTGGTTGAAATGACTATTCTGTTGATTCTCACTTGTTAGTTTCGTATATTAATTTTTGGAAAGTATATATGTTTTGGATTTCATTTTATATCTAACTTTTTATTATAATTTATCTTTCTTATGTCTTATATGTCAGCTTTTATATATCTGCACCTTTAGTGACAGGTTAAACCTGAGAAACTAAATAAATTTTCCATTTAAAAAGCAGTGAAATCTTTTAATAAATGTAATGATTATCTTGACAATGTACAATACTTTCTTTCAAACACAAAATGTTTAGTTGACGTTTTCATGTTGATAGCATTCTAAATATTTCTCATTCATCAAAATTAAATATTGGATCTAAACTATTTAATTAATATTCTATCTTCGCACAATAGTAATTTGAATTGCACATTTTCATGTCAAAAACTTATGGAATGATAATTTTCAAAAATAAAATTAATAAGGTTTTTTTTTTGAATAAATGTATAAGCTAAACGATTTCATCCAATTTTACGAAAACGCAGAATAAAACAAGAAAAGTGTATTTAATTTTACCATTTGAGCTTTGATATCATGAACATATTAGCTGTAATGAAAAAAAGTCTGAGCCAAAGATAAAAATCTAAATAAAATTTAGTGTGTAAAATTCAGAATGACATTTCAACAAATTTCAAGAACGCCATTTAATATATAGAAAATCACTTCACATTTCTTGATTATTTAGACGACTTTTACATATTTGGTCACATCAGCTTTTTTATTTAATAGATATAATTTAAGCGTTGATTTATAAGCATAACGAATCGAAAAAAATGTCGAAGGAAGCCAGAAGAAATTAATTTTACAAAGGGTACTGTATACTTTGTAGAGGACATTGTATGATCTAAATTGAATTAGACAATTCTATCTACTTTCTTTCAGGCAAAATAATTCGAAAGTAGCATGATATTATATTTGTAGGTTTTTAATGCATGGGGCAGCTGAAGAAAAGGTGTACTTTTTGAAACGTGAAAGATTTTACATTATAAAAAACCCTGTTCTCCTATTTCCATTCAATATCCTAAACATTAAATGTATGTTGATCATCTCTAAATAGATATAAAAGTCCAAACTCCTTGCACAAAGACGAGGATTGTAGTGAAGTAATTATTCGACTTACTGGTCCACAAACCAGTTCTTACAATGTTTCATGGCTTTCTACATGTACACATCTACGTATAGCTGACGTAAATATTTATATAAGAATTTAAAAACGCTTAGATTCAGATGAAATTTAACTTATGATTTTTACATCAAAATTGTATTTTTCTACCAAATTTTGAATGAAATTTATTCAAAGGTAATCTCTCTCTCTCTCTCTCTGTCTACCTGTTCGAGCACAAATAACATGAAATTGCAAAAAGCATGTAGATAGATATAGTAAAATTTGATCCACAATTAATAAAAGTTTAACATCTAAGGTACATATCTTAGTCAAAATTTGTACCAAATCTGTTAAAGGGTTAACCGTCTATACTTTCCTATGCAAGTAACTATAATAACTCAAAAACACAAAGATTTAAATAAATAAAATTTAGTATGTAATCTTGTGACTACAATTGTAGTTCTATGTTAAAATCTGATTTCAGTCAATACTATCAAAGATATTTAGAATGCATATTCGATTTTCTGGTACTTTTGTACTAATTTCATGTCAGAGATTTATATCGAAAGATCACATGCTCAATTCACATCAAAGATAGATCCTTCTTAACTATTATTCGTTAGTGACATTCAGTTAATACACAAAAACGATTTTTTTTTATCATGCTTTGAAGCACACAGAGTGTTTGAGACTGAAAATAAAAAATTGAGCATTTGTGAGATTCTCGGCCTTTTCTAAGGCCTACAAGTTTATGCGACAAACAGGGGGATATTTTCATTAGAAAGTATGAGAAAAGGTTGCGATGATACCATTTCCATTTACTTCCTTCTGATGGAAAGGCACTGGATTCTTAAATCGACATAACTCACTTCATATGTATATCGTGATAGCGTGAGCATGATTTAACTCAAAAAAATTGTACAATAGACTTCAGGATTCAAAATATAAAAATTTAATGTCACATAGAATGAAAAAATAATTTAACAATTAATTCTTATTCATTTGGTCATTACCAACAAGTCACTTTTCGTATTTTATTAACTGCTATTGAGTAAATTCTGAATGAGGATTTCATGTGAAAAATAAAATTGGTTGAATGATTTTGTTAAATATCTTATAATCAAGATCAATATTGAACATGAAGATATTTTCTTTCTTCTAAATATAAAATTAACTTTGTGGCTTATATCTAGAACATAAAGATTGAGCATATGATGTAAAACAGCTGCTTTAGATAAAAGAATGTAATTCACAGAAATAGTTTGAAATCAGATGCAAAAAGAAAGTTTAACTGCGATCAGTGTTAAAAGTGAAGGTATATTCGTTTTTCCAAGCATTATGGAATTAATTTTATGGTTTATAACTTGAACATAATGATTATACATATGATATAAAATAGCTGCTTTAGAAAAAAAGAATACAATTCACAGAAATAACTTTAAAGCATGCACAAAAAAGGAGTAATTCTGCATTATATTACAAAAACAAAATGAATTAAAAATATCAAAAATGTATTTCTCAAATAAATAGAGCGAAATCTGTCTTCACATTCAAAAGGAAGGGATCCCGATTTACAGATCCGCAATTGTTACAAGCACCCCGATGGCAAGTGGTCATCCATGGTCATCGAATGAATAGCAGCCGTTTCGTCAAAATACGACTGTGGAATTGGTCAGGCGTTCGAATTGTTTTCCCGTTTTGTTTGTCTGTGCGGCCCCTATTTTTCACACACCCTCTCCCGCCCACGATAGCCAAACGATTATTGCTTTCCGAAAGATAAGAAACAGCGGTTACTTTTCTAACTCCACTTTATACGTTTAGTTGCATCGGTAAAATAAAGAAAATTTTCAAATGTATCGGTATACTTTTATTTTCAAGAATAGTTAAATAGATATTTTTAACAAGTGCTTTTGCTGTATTATTTTTGGTGAATAGTTATAAGCTAGAATTATTGGTTTCATACAATTTCAATTGAAACTTTTGATAGTAATTTATACTTAATGATTTCCACGTTAAAGTATTTTTAAATTTCTAAATTTAGTAATCCTGTAACTCGTACAATTTTAGCCCTATGCAGTTATGTTCATTGGGCCTTACGCTACCTCTAATTTTCTATCATTTCAAATAAATTTGAAATTTAGATTTGAAAATACAAAATTTAAAACATTAGAACTCTTTTTTTCTTTTTATTAAGAACTTATATTTGTCAAGAATACAAGAACTTCGATAGAATCCCCGGGCCAAAATACTACATAGATTTCAGAATTATTTCTTCGCTATAAATGTAGATACGTCATCAATAATCGCCTGCAGATTAGTATTCTGCATTTTTGAAAGAAATATCAAAAACGCTACTTAACTGTATATTTTCTATAACAATTTATTCTATTTAATATATCTCCCCTAACTGCAACTAAAATACAGATTTTCTTACTATTTGTTTCAGTTAAAAGTTCATGACGTTTTGATCTACCACAACCTGCCTCTTTCAGCTTCCATTTTCTAATGATAAAACAAAATAAACGCTTCACATTGTCCCCAGCTTCAACAACAGTACCAATTTTAGCAATTAATTTTTTCAAATTCGCATGCATAGTTAAACAATCAGAATACTCGATGCTTATTACGTAATTACAATTTAAAACAGTATTTTAATTTAGTGCAATAAGATGTGGTTCGCCAAAGCTACTTGTCAAAATTAAATAAAATTTTTAATATAGTGAGTGAACAATCGATCACCGAATACGGATGATTTTTATTTTAGAGCAGGTTTATAAAAATCAAGTATAATTCCCATTCTAAATTAAAGCAAAAATTTTCTGGTTTTAAAATACATCACAAATCTAAATGTGAAAACTAGTTTCCATTAAAAGAAATATTAATTTGCTAAATTAACCAATTTAAATATGAATTTTATTGTTCTGCATTGAAGTTTCTTTTTAATATCGATCACGAGATTCAAAAACCGTTTTTATAGACGACATTTCTTTTTTCAGTCCTTAATATCAGTAACATATATGAATGAAAAATTAGCTTTAAGAAATGACACGAACGTTTAATTAAACAATAACTTAAAACACGAAAATTTAATTTGAAATATTATAGTTTTAACACAAAAATAATCTAAATCCTTTCTTTTCTATAAATTTAACTTCCAAGAAACATAAAAAAGGCATTATAAAATTAGAAATACCAGAAAAAATATTTGATTTTTTTTCCGTAATTCTGCTGAAATAAGCTAATCATAATTTAAATTTAAATTGTCATTAAATTTTATGATAAATGGTGGTTAAATTATAGCTTTTAATAATAATAAATTACTTTTAAGTTATAAACTTTGTTTCTACCTTTGTTCATGTTACTGAAAGCGTATAAGGTAATTTTAAATTGATATTTAGAGTCCTTTATTTCTTGAATCTAATTTGAAGTTGCTCTAAAAATAACTGCAATTAACATGAATTCCTCAAAATTTTAAACATTTTATCGCAGTATAAATCTTTGAATTATTTTAAAAAAATCAATCAGACTTATTGAAAGTCCGAACAAATTACTTCGAGAATTAATCAGTAAAAGGGCCCCTATATAATCCCAAACAACCTGCCCACTTATTAAAACATCTCATCACAGACGGCGACATAAAAAGGCTAATTCATACTTCATCATCCCCTCCTTTAAATAATTACCCCATCTTCTCTCCTGTCGTCTCAGCGAAAACTAAATCAATTCACTTCACACAATACTCGATAATAATTCCCTTGTAAAAGTGAGATAATAATTACAAAACCGGCAGGTCCCTTAAACGCAACTCTCATTTCAATAATCTCCCTCTCCATCCCCGTGCACTCCCCCCTCCACTTTCCGTATCGTCAGATGTAGCAGCAACAGCAGCATCGCTAACACCTCGGCCCCGAAACAGTTGCCTTTTAACTTGTTGCTCCCCAAGGTATTCCGAGCACGTCTCTATCTCTCTCCTTTTTGCTCCTCTTCATCTTCTTCTTCTCGTTCTTTTTCTTCCCCCCCCCCCACCTCTGTCCTCCTAGATCTCCATCCTTTCCTCCTTCTCTGTTGTTGTTTTCCGTAATTTCTATTGAAAGATTTCGATCCCCTTGCCCGAGATCAAAGAGATGGAAATGAGAGCAGGAGTTAAGTGAAATAATTACAGCGAAATGCGAGGCGTGCGAGTACAATTATGCAAAACGGAGGCAATGTGGAAAACATGGATAGCTCGCAAGGATGCTAATGGATGCAGATTTTGCCATCCCTCCCTCTTGCGATTCTCGAACTCCCCCCCCCCATCCCCTCCTAGGGTACTAACGAGGAGCGAGCAGCAACCTTCTTCGCTGAGAAGATCGATGCGTTGAGATGTCCTGATCCATCAATAGTAAAACCCTTTCTCTCCGTATTCTGAGGAGGGTCGGCCCTCTCCAGGTCCAGTCGTTTGCAGCAATATCTTTTTCCGCCAGCTCGTGCTGTTAATGATCCAGCTCCGGAATCGTAATGAAGGAGCGAGCAAAAACGACGGCCTGGTATTGACTTTATTTGCCCGTTCTGCCTGCCTGGGTTATTTTTTATTTTATTTTTGTAGGTTCTGTTGTGTACACGAGTCGATATGTCCGAGGGAAAGAGAACAGATTTTGCTGTCTTTTTTTTTCTTTGTAAGAGGGAGATCGTGTCATATTTTGATGACGGAGGTACATGGAAGCTTGCATTTTTCGAAAGAAATATCTATCGTGAATATGGCTTACTGACATTGTAGAATTCCAATTAATCGGATTAAAGTCATCAGAACCGTCAATTATTTGGTATGATTTAGGAAAATAAAAAGAAAATCCTCAAACATAATAAAAATAAGCAAAGACGGTAAAACAAACTATCTTGACTGATATTTTTAAGCTGTAATATTTTAAATAATGCAATGGCAAATTTAGTCATTTTGTCGTCCGAAGCAATGAAAAATATGAGAAATTGTTTTAATAAGTCAATTTAGTTTAATAAATTGACACATTTGTAGCTTAATCAACACGCTCATTATTTATTTATTTTTATTTTTTTTAAATCATGAAAATAAATATTTCATTACATACAAAATTATTATAGCTTATACCTACGAGGCATCCATATTCGTATTCAGTGTTGTTTAAGTATTTATAAATCTTGTAACAACTAAATAAAGGAATAAAAGGACAAAAATCTAACAACTTACACTTTGTAAATTGTTAATCATATTTTTATATCTTATAATTCATAGACTTTTTATATTTTTTATAAAGTTCTTTATTTACAAACTTGATCAGAATTCCTTTTAATATATCTTTCTCAACCAAAGATCTTAAGCTTGTATGATCGGAAATCCACTACTGACTAAATATAATACTTTTGCTTTAATAGTCATTTAAATTAGTGTATTATTAACCATTTTAGGCAATCAACTGTAGACTTACCTTATTAATAGTACTAATTTAGTTAGGTCAATCAAGTTTAATTAACTACATTTTATCACACACAATGAAATTATTTTTTTTAATTATACTAGCAATGTAAACATCGAGCATTATAAATGGTTAGCTAGGTAAGCAAAGTGAGGAATTAGTTGGTGAATTCGGCCCAGTTGTTGAAAGTGGAGGATGCTCCAAGATTTTATTTGACTGGAGGAAGCACCAAGGCTTAATCTCCCTATATTTTTCCAATACATATAGAAATTTTGATGCTTATGTTTAGAGTTCATAAGATTTCATAAAAAATGAAGATTGAAGAATTCTGCTCAGTTGTTTGAACTAGGGAATTTAATCACCAGTAGGGAATGTCTAGTTTCACATTTTTGAAAATTTTATGGCGAGAGACAAAGGACCATTAATATCAAATTCAAAAGGTGAAAAATTGTGCAAATCGTGCATGAGGTTTTGGTCATTGTGCTTTTTAAGTTGACATACACTTACGTGCATAAATGATCCTCTACCTATATAGAATTTGGTCCAAAATTTAGTACACTCCCGCAATTCAAAATGCAAATTTGTATACAAAATTTTACTTATAAAGTTGAATTACCACATGCATACAGACAGATAGACAAAGAAACTTACTTCAAGGATTTTTTTCCAAATCATGATAAATATCTACGAATTTAAACTAATACTACATATTAAAACTATACACCAAATTTCATCAATCTTATTCAATTCGTTTTTGGATTAACTTGTTCTGAGCTCAGAATTCAGAGTAATATGAAACCTGGATATTAGCCAAAACCTCGATTTCGTTTTTTTTGTTTTTGTTTTTTTTTTTACTATAAAAATACTTGCTCTTTATTTCTTATACAAGAATGTAAAAACTCTCCATATTTTTCATGGACAAAAACGCAAGGGTGGAAAATCCCACTGTTGAATTAAATTTTGTTTTTTGACCAGATTGTAAGCAGAATATTTCAGAAATAAAAGAAATTCTGTATAAAGCTTGTATTTAATGCTTAAATTGGTATCTACAATATTGAAGACGGTTTCTCTTCACTTTGACCTTCTAGCTCTAAAAAGTTAAAATGCAGTAAATAGTATTATTGGTGTATCGTAAATGTACAAATTATTGGAAAACAATATGTGGAAAACTCATAAGTATTAATTTTTTTCCTTAAGATTTATTAAGGAAAAAGTTTAAGTTTCTTTAAGATTGATGTTTAATACAACAAAATACAACAATATTTATCTTTTAAGATGCACCTTTGACAGCATTATTGGTATAATTTTAAATATAATATTCCTTAGTTTTTAATTTATCTTGAATAGTGTTTATGTGATGGTCGTAATTCATAATTAATTGATTGTGTATTTATGGCACAAGGACCAGTACAATTCAAACCACGACAAACGTATATTACGTGTAATTTAAATCATGAATCTTCAAGAAAACTCTTTAAAAAAATTTATATAGAAAAACACTTTATAAAAATCAAAAACAAAAAAGAACCGAAGGTTGTAAGAAATTAAATATTATGCATGATATCAATACCACGAAAGAAAGGAGAAAACTTTAGTATGCTAAGATTTTTCTACCATCTCTCTTGAATTAATTAAAGTTTTCCCGAAATTCGTAATTCCAGATAAAGTATTATTCATGAATAGTTTTTTGTTGTTGTTGTTGTTGTTGTTTGTTTATTATGCTCAAAAATTTCATCAATAAATTTCATTCTACTTATCTGTAATTGTACAGATTAGATGAAAAAAGTTATATTCATTTATATTATTATGTAATAATAGATATCGGAATGATTATAAATATAAATTTTGCTTTAAAAAATCAACAGAATTGTTTCCTCAAAACCTTTTGCATACTCTCAAATAACGAAATTATCCCTCCATAACTCCGTAAAGAAATTTTCATTTAATGGACAAAGTAAACGTTACGAATGCTCGAATTTTTATTCTCATATTCACACACATCAGCTTTTTATAATTTGTAACATAGCGAAGAAACGTTGAGTATTTATTGTGGAGACGGATTCATATTAAAATTGATGGACAGACATAACTACAATTTCAACGATAAGATACACACTAAATTTCATTAAATTGCAGTGAATTATCATCGTAGTGTCATTGAATTAATCGCGTTTACAAGCATATAAATTTATCAGTACTCAGTTAATGAATTTTGAAAATTTGATATAAAAATCTGACTAAATATCTTAAAATTTTATATAAATCTTACAACTTTAAACTAACAACTCTTATATATTTATTAAATTTCTTTCGTGTATCTCGAAAATGGCTGTAAAAATTTGGGTGAAATTTTATATTTAGATAAAGATTTGCTTTTTAAGTTTATCTGTGTAAGTGTCTTTCCTGAAAAAAAAACACAATTTTGCACACAGAAAAACATTTTTTATAATTAAGTATTAGATATGCTTTTTCTGTCTGATCTCATGCTGACAGTATCATATAGCGCCATCTCGTAAATTTTTATGGTAATTGCATTATGTAATTCGTAACTAAATAATATTTTCTACAAAAAAACGCTATTTTTGTAAGTAAAAAAACACCGTGCTTAGTGAAAGTCGATCTTTACTTTAAATGTAAAAACTGCATGCCAAATTTTATCCACTTAGCTATATACGTTATTTTCATCATATTTATTTGTTTTCACACAAACAAATACATAAATTTCTTGATAGAAATCTACAAATACAGTACAAAAATTCCATTCCGAATTTCACCCGTCTAGATCGCATTCACAGACAGGCAGATATAATTTCAAAAATTTGTTTCTGATACTGAGGGAAATTTGAAAGTTGAAGATTCCTCGAACTCTTGAGGTCGAATTTTTGACAATCACAATATTCTTGTTTGATTGATTATCTTTTTTTTTTCTTTTTTTTTTACACAAGCTGCATTAGATTCATTTTAATTTGAATCTACTGATATAAAAGAATAATTTATAATTCGTGAAAATAAAATAAAAAAGACACTCAAAGAGCGGTAACAAGTTATTTCTATTTTTTTTTCTAATTGATTTAATTTTACATTTTAGTATACAGTTCTTCGAAAAAAGGAAGTTGAATCCTTAATCTTTATAATATAATTAGAATAATGAAAATATCACATTAATAAAGCAGCAAGAAAATTGTTTCCTTATGGAGGCTTCTCATCAGTAAATGTGTTTAGCTGACATCTATCAAACATGAAATGCAGAATAAACAAGTATCATTCTTCGTCATTTTAATAAGCATTGATAGATGCTAGTTCCCACAGAGATTAGATTAAATGGTTATGATACCATACTATCATCGTTAGATGGTCATTTTTTGTCGGATTTTTGTTTAATTTATCAGATAAATATACATAGCAAGATAATTAACTTCGCCCATTAGTTATATAACCATAAAAATGTTGGCAATGATTTCCGGGAATTTTCATCTGTCAGATTTATATTAATTCGATTTTCACAACAGAAATATATATTATTCCAGAATTTATTTATTTTATGATTGATGTTTATATATTGAATATTTAATCGATAAGTTTCTTTTGCAAGATTAGCGCTGGAATTTTTTTAAATAATGTACTAATTAATGTACTTGTCACAGCGCAGAAATGAATTACTCTGATAGATTTGCCATGGAATATTTATACTGGGAATATTTTTGATAACTTAATAAGAATATATATATCGTCTGACTTTACTTGTCCTTCAGAATTTTGAAACTCCTCCTCAGACGACTGAAAAAACATCACGCACCAACGAAAACGAAACGTGATCTTCTGAAAGGAAAAAGTTTAGAATTTTTTGTCTTTATTTTTTTTTATTTCTACAAAAACTTTCGCCGATCTCTCCTTACGGGACAAATACAAAGGCTCTGGGCCATTAACACCTACTTCTCTTTGAAACAATCTCCGACTTGGACTATTGTCCTGGCTCCGTGTGCTTTCAAACAAGTGGGAAAAGCGTTAGATGGAATGAAATAAAAAATCAATCCCCGTTTCATTTAGCAAAGAAGCATCGATTCCCTTTTATTTTTCCCTCCAGGGATTTAAATCCCTATGAATATTTCATGGCATTCGCAAAACGGGTGCACTGAAATATTTAAAGAGAGACCCCCGAAGAAAAAGTGTTTTTCTTAAGTGACTACAAACACTACAAGAATGTTCGATCTCTTTCTAAAACCATGACTCATGAATACAGCAGACTGTATCTTGTGGTGAAATCGGGGAAGGGGAGGATTATACACTTATAAAAAAAACTTTTTTCGGAGTTCTTTCTGAGCACAAATCAGCCAGATGAGTTTTACCAAGGAAAATTCCTCGAACAAGAATTTGTCTTGTGGAAAAGTCAATAGTGCAAGTCTAGTTTTCTAACAAGATTAAAATTCTTCTGGGAGGTAGATTAAAATGGTTTGAATGATGGCGGAAAATTGGAGGCTGAAGTTTTCCTAATGAGTTTTCATTGGCTTGTTATGAATGCCCGCGAGAGGTGCTTGTTAGAAGCATTTATTGTTCAGAGGATTGCTTTTCAATATTTTTGAATAGTTATTCACTAATGTTGTCGATTTTCGATTGAAGGCTAATGTGTAAGAAGTATTTGGATCATCGTCTAAAATGGTGTTAAATCAAGAAATAATCTCTGCTGATTAATAGATAAAACAAATCTTTTCAATAGAAAAAAATCAAGATTTAATACAGCATTTTATGCAAAATTTAACAATATTATGTCTTATTGCTCTATTATTATAAGACAGTATTCATTGATACACAATATTGCATGTTTAGGTTTATATGATATTATTGTACTACCTAGATTTGTATGATATTGTACAGTGTTGTATTGGGAACCACAAGTTCTTGGATGAAAAATTTCCTTATAATTTAGGATCTTTTAATGGATTAGCAATGTTGTGTGCCCGAGTTACCTGCACTCCAAAGACTTATTCTAACTAGAGAAAGAGACATCGTGGCCCATGATAATCATTAGGAGTCCACCCTAAGCTTCCATATTTTTCTGTACATGACGATAACTATTCTTTTTATAATGGATTCCAAGACAGAATTATAGCTCATGGGAATAGCTTCTTTTTTATTATAAAATAATACATGATTGTACGACACACTGTGCCGTACTATAATGCATGCATTGATCAATACTGCCTGTGTATGTATATATATATATATATATATATATATATATATATATTGTGTTATTAAGAATAATATTATATCTAATCTCCAATAATGTACGGAATTATGTGTTATTGTATAATTTTATATATTACAGTATGAGTCTTCTAATTCTGTCAATATTGTGCAATTATACATAATATTTTTGTATTGCTAGGGTTAACATAAAATTCATTAAAATATTTATCATTGCATTAAATTAATTCTCTATATTTTAATTTCCTAAAATGAGGGTAAGACCTGAAGTGGGACCACAAAGAACCTACAGCTAACTGGAAATCATTCAAGATCCTGCAATTTTATTTTATTTTTTTCAATGTCTCAAAATAAAGAAAATAAAAAAAAATTAATTCTAACTTTGTTGAAAATTGTTGGATTATCATTTTAAATTTGGTTTCTTTTAATTTCCATTAAGTAATTCTTCTTTTTGTGTTCCATTTTCTAAATTTGTAATAGCAAGTAAAAATGTTGATCTCAGAATTTATTTTCTTTCAAAAAAGTAACAAATTGAAAAGATCAAGGATACCTTATCTATTTAAGCTACATATTATTCATTATGGTGATGAGTATATATCTTATGTTAAGAGTCTAAACCTGTAAGATCTAATTTACTTTTTATTAATTGATATAATTGGATTGAATGAAATTATCTTCATACTTTTCTCTAATAAAATGAGAGCAATTTAATTATTTACCACAAAACTTTGATTAATTAACACAAAATTATTGGTAAAATTGGAAATATATATTCTTATCAACGGTTGAAGTTCTTACATAACAAATCAATTGTTATAAGTAATGAAATAAATTTAATACTCGAAAATAAATTTAATACTCGAAGAAAATCACAAAACAAAATCTTACAGTAATTTACAATTTTATAGTTAATTAAAATTAGATAATCTGTTGCATCGAGGAATTTTAAAATCACATAATATCATATAAATTCCGAACTGTTACAAACGATTTTTTTTAAAAGCAAACAGTTAATTTTTTTTTCATATTTATTTAATAATTTACAAAGAAATATGCAATGTAATTGGAATATGTGCATGTATCATGGAATATGAAAACAGCTATTTTGAACACTGCATTAAAAGTTTTTTCTTTCTTAATTCAAATATACAGTATTTTCATATCTTATTAGAATGTAAGAACAGATTCAGCATTCTATTCACACAAAAAAATTTATTTCTGTTGTAATTATGTGAAACAACAAAACATTTTTGGATTAGAATCTTTTATAATTATTGGTACGTTAAAAAACTTTGTACGTTTATAACTTTTGTAAGTTAAAAAATCATTGAAATGTACTCTGTTTGCACTCCAGGTAAGATACGGTTAAGTATATAATTTAATTTTCTAGAACATTATCATATTTATAAATGTTTAATTTTCTCCTTATTTCGCGTACAAAATAAACACAATATATTTTACTGATTACAAAAATATGTACTGTTCATAAACTCGGGCATACATTTACTTTTCTAATTGCAAACATTACAACTGAGTTAAAGATCAAGTATAGCGAGAATCTGACGAATTGGTGAATGGCTTAAAACAAAAGAATGCATTTACTGCGAAGGAGAAAAGTGCGAAATATAAAAAGACACGAAGTGAAATTATTGGGTTATAATAAAAAATGATTTCACTGGTTCCAATTCTTTTTTCGCCATTTCTCATTGTAGATATATCTTCAATCATGTTTAATGAAAGACAGAAATGCAACCCAAACTTTGATTCATATCCTTCTATCAATTTATCTAAAATAAATTTGTCTCAAATCATTCCATTCTTACATCACACTCGCCAACCCGACAAAATTATCATGGGCTCTCTTTGTAGCTAGGGGAATGTCATTGCTGTCTATGTCTATGCGTGAAGAAATATTAAAATTCCTTATTTCCAAATGCAGATACATTATATTTATTTAGCTTATCAGAAACTTGAAATACTGATTCATCTGAGAAACAAACTCGAAATAAATAGTTCTTGTCGTCTATGAAATGTAATTATAAATTTAGCTGAACTGGGGCAATCATTTGCCTGCCAGGAATGAATAACGAGTGAAGTCCTTCAAATTTGCATTATTCTCTACAAGATTGTCCATTTTTGAAAGATCAACACACTAACAAGTGCTATAAACGTTTCATGTCATTGTTTTAGATCCTGATAGCTTCAAGATTGTATCTATAACAATGTCCAGTCTTCATTTAAATACAAAGGATTGATTTGGTTTAATAAAGGACCAAAAGTATCGCTTTTTTTTTTACTTTCTATTATACGCAGTATAGAGAAAGTATAGTAATTGACAAAAAATTCGAACTCTTAGTTTTGTGGAATCTCCACGTTTCTGACCACCCTGAGTTCTAAAAACACATTTTTGTATTATTTCTAACTGTTAATATAATAACAGAAAACGCTTTGACCTAAACAAGTGAAATTTTGTATACGGTCTTCATACTAAATTTATAGATTTCTGTCAAATTGTGAGCAAAATCTGCTCAGAGGAAGTCTGTTTGTTCTGCTGTTCGAATATAGTGCAACACAATAACTACAAAACGAAGAGAGCTAGATCGATAAAATTCGGTACAAAAATTTAACATCTATAGTGTAGACACCTGTCTAATTTTGAGCCAATTATAACAATAGGCTGACCGTCTATCAGTCTGTACTTTCAGAAACAGGTGAACGCGATTAGTCAAAAATGCAATGACTGAACTGTATGGAATTAATTATGGAATTTTATGACTACAAATGCAGTTTCGTCTCAAATTTTTGTTTCAATCGGTTGAAAAAAGTTTCTAAAACACAAATTTGATTTTTATATACTTTTAAGCACATGCCAGGGATTAATAGCCAAAATGACAAGATATATTCAGTAAAAATGCTAAATTAACTCCAGTGGTTAATATTTCTTAACTATTGTAAGCAAAATCCTATGCAAAGTGTTCTCTGAGATAACACATTTATTAAAAAGTATGCGAAAAAGTTTTGAGGTGACAACTCCCGCTGGTTTCCATATCAATGTCATTTCATTCAAAATCAATTTTTAATTCACAGCTTAAGAAATATTTGCACTATTTATCCAATGACAAAAAAAATCTTTAAGAATTAGGCTTGGTAATGATAAAAATTACAGTGAAAATTTCATGGTACTATTTTTGTAGTAAAGTAAGAACTCCATGCTCACTGTGTATACTTCTTCTGGAAATTCTCGAAAATCGTAATTCACTTACAGCTCAAAAACAAACGATTCAAAGAAAATAAACAACAAACTAATGCTATTATCCGCTTCTTATTTTATAAAAACATATTCATCAGAAATAATACTGGAGTTTCAAATGAGAAATAATATTTTTGCATCGCGTTTTCTCCATTCGAGAGTGCAGTCATTCTGGACTAAAATACTACTTAACATCACACTTTAAATTTGAAGAATGTATCTAAATAGCTTCGAATCTCATTTCGCGCGCATTAGGACAATGCAGCGAAGAGAAGTGAATTTTTCATCCTCTTGCCACGGAAGAGCACAATGCTAATGGCAAATGTTAAGTTGCGAAGAGCGTAGGAGAGAGTTTCATTTTCTCCCCAGGCGTATATACACTGCCTGATAAACTACTTAGCGTAGCTGTTACGATCCATTTATACTCTTTCAAGCTATCCCTTTAGTTTGAAAGGAAGACAGAGTGTAATTTTTCGTATCTGGTATCTTTTTTGCGCTTGCTTCTAATAGGTTTGCTTTTATCCAGTGTATGAACTTATGCGCATAGAAAACTTTTTCTTTTTATATTTGAAGCACTCTTGTCAAAGGAGCTTTGTTTGTTGGTAGTTTGGATCTGTTAGATCCCAGGTGTTTTGAATTGAATATCGTGCTGATAAAACTGTAACAAAAGTCTTGGTCCAAACACATGGTTACAATGGAGTCAATTCATACCCACAAGCAAAAATAGAAGCATTATAATTGTCTAAAAATTCGAATTCGAAATTTTAGGGTATCCTCACTTTTTAAAAATCTCTGAATACGAAAAGTACATTTTTTCGGAATTATGACTCTCTGTCTGTGAAAACAATAACTTAGAAATGTTTTGAACTAGATGGGTGTAATTTAGTACATGACTTTTACGTCACATTGGTAGATTTATGTCAAGTTTTGCACGAAATTCTTTCATAAGAAGTCTTTTTTTTCCGGTTGTCCAAATAGAAGTTAACATAATTTCTATAAAGCAAAGAGAATTAGATAGATAAAAATTACCGGTTTATCAACTAAAATATAAATAGGTGTCGAATTTGAAACAAAATTCACCAAGAATTTGACAATCTACCTGTTTTCACTTTCACAAATACTAGAATGCGATGGCTCAAAAACGCAAAGGCATACTTATATGCAATCCTCGGACTACAATTGCAGATCTATGCCAAATCCTGGTTTGAATCGGTCGAAAAAATCCATTCAAAATACACATTTGATGTTTAGGTTATTGCCCAAAAGACCTCCCAAAGATCAGACGCTAATAAGCCCTTTCATAACTACCATTCGACGATGACATAGGTTGATAATACGCGAGTACATTTAATAGAAAGGAAACAAGAAAGTTTCGGGTGACCATTCCAGCTAGTTTTTTCATGTTTTTAGATATAATATTACACTAATTTCTACAAGATGGCCACTAAAAGAATGAACTATTTTAAAAAGTCACGATTTCTCTCATTTTCAATTTTATTTATTTTCTTTTTTATTTCTAAGTCATAGAACATTCTTTGGAGATTCAAATGGTTATGCATGTTGTTCGGCAGCTATTCAAACTCATCGAAGTTTACTATCCCAATAACAGATTGGTGATTCCTTCGAATTCAGAGAAAAAAGTTAAATTTATAATAGTATCTCCTAGAAACAATAGAATTCGAAATTTTATCATTCAGTTTGGAAGAAAAATAATTACTTTCTACAATAATTAGAACCAAAAAGAAAGAACCTAATTACTGTCAACAATAATTTTTGTTTTATATTATTCAATCTTTTAGTGGCCTTCTTGTATATTAGAACTTAAAATAGATTTCTGATATACTCTATTGCTTTTAACACTTAAAATCAGCGTTTTTTCAATTCCTACTATTAGCTAAGGCTCTCTATATATATAAATATCTTGTTCAAATTTTCAACCGTTAATAAAATATTTTTTATAAATCCACTGAAGTTCAAAGACATTTTTTTAAACTTGTAGTGGATGACACTTGATGTTAATGCAGTTTTTTTTCAAATATTATTTAATTAATTAAATGTGTCCAGTAATTTCTATTTGGTCGACAAAGTTACCAAATCTGTCGCCAAGTTTGCCACCAATTTTGTAATTATTTAATAGAAAGTAATTAAAATAAAATAAAAAATTGTTGACCTAAGTAGAAATTGATTTAAAAAATTTTGTTTTATATATTACTTGTTAAATTATGTTATTGCAATTTCAGATATTTAAAAAATATTTTGTACACTTTACATGATTACTTATTATATTATTTCCTATTTTTTTAATATTTAATAAATGTTTGATTCAATTTGTTGGTTTGTATTATTAAAGTCAGGTCACCGGAAGTAGTGCACAATTTGGACTGGTTTATAAAAATAATTTCGAACTTTTACAATCCCTTCTTTTAATAACTCAGAGTTATTTGTGGAGACTTAAAAGAAATTTGCTTTTGCTGTTTGCTTTATAAGGACCAGCAAAAGAGGGATAATTATTCTTTCTACTCAAAAAGAATATATGAAATTTAAACAGAAATATCCTCTGTTATGGTTAGATGCATCTGATTCCTATTCATGGGACATGAATTAATTCATACAGAATTCTCATATAGTAGACCTCTTCCTTAATGACTGACCAATAAATTCAAAGTTTTGTTACAGCACACCAAAAGAATGACATCCAATATTCTGTGCTAAAATGTGTACTTGTGAATCGAAAAAATAATCAATATTATCTTTGTATCATATGTAAACTTATTTTTCCAGAATAAACTGAAATATATAGCATATAAATATATAGCATTATCATATTGATTTAAAACTGTATGCATAATAATGTAATTCTTGGTATGACTCTTCATTTATCTGACTAGAATAGGTATATCGAAAAATACTTGAAAAAGCAAATCAAGGAACTGGTTTGTCTAGAATTGCAGGAGAAGAGATGTGTTATTTTTATTATGCAGCACCGAGCGTCTTCAGTTTTTAAATGCATAAAATATTTTTGCTAAATTTTAAGCTTAAAATAAAAGCATATTTAAACAAAACGGATATCTATAAATTTGAAAAACACATGTCGTTTTTATGTTTATGTTGCAGATTTGTTCTTCCTCACACAAAGAGAATTTTAACACTGGAGTTTTAGATGCAATAGTACCATGGATAATTTGAAGTACGCAAAAAGTTTGCCATTGTAGTCTTGTGGCAGACCTACCTGAAACATGAGGTGAGTCTCGGCTTTGTGACGGTAGTCTGAAGATTTTGAAACTGGATTACAAGGAAAATCCGCCATATGCGAAATCTAGCTCAGCATCAAATGTTTTCCATCTGGTATGGAATAAAAGTTCAGCCAAACATTAAAACACTTTACATTGACCATTCATTTATAAAAGCTGGATTCTCAGAAAAGCAATTTGAAACTCAGGTTGCTTAACGATATGGAATTGTTAAGTGTCCTCTCATATTTTATGATGTCAGAGTTAATCTTTGTTTTATGCTGATTTGTTGAGAACTGATGTTATGATGATCTGATGAGTATTCAGTAGAAATACCATGAAACCAAATTAACGCAATTTTCTTAATAAATCCTATGCACATATTAATAATTATAAATATTAAGATTTATTAAGAAAAATTTTTTATAAGAATTATAGAAGTTCCTCAATAGTTAATAAAAATTAAGTAAAAACTGTCTGACAAGCAATTTTAATACTTGAAAAATGACAGAAAAATAATTAAAAGGTATAAAAGAAAAGAAGAGTTTTTCTAACAGTTTGCAAATAACGGTAGAAGAGGCTGGAAATAAACAATTGCCAATTTCACTAGTAACAGTTTATTAAGCCTATTTTTTTTATTTCAATATGAATTTCGTTCCAGCAAATATTATAATATTATATTTAATAATACCAATTTTATCGTCTGGTCAAAGTTATTAATCTGAATTGCTAAACTTTATTCTTATTTTTTCACTTCCATCATCATTTGGACATACCAAACATTTCCCAGTAGGGGCATTGCTACCTTGGAACGAAAATGGCAGTCAGTCGGAGAAGCGCAAGAATTCCTGAAGGTGGGCCGTAAAAAAGAATGTTGATCTAAGCCTTAAAGTATGCTTAAGGTTTTGGCGCTGTTTCTCCTCGGCTCGGCCGTAGCACTGAGCCGAAGAACAGCTGCTCCCCGCCAGAGGACGCAGGGGACCGTGCCCTCGTTGCACTTCACTTCATTAAAGCAAACGATTATCAGTTTTATGCTTGTTTTTAGAAAAATAAAAATCGTTTGGATGTATTTTTGTATCTGTATTGTTTGCTTTGGTTTGGGTAATGTTTTGCGAAGTATTTGTTTGCCTATTAGTATTTATTTTTTTATTAATAAGTTATTATTTATATAACGTAAGCTGGACATTTTGTTTATAAGAAATGAATACGATATAGCGCAGACAAATAATAAAACATTTCGTTGTTTGTCTTGATATGCTTTTATTGCTGCTTTATGTTTACATAAGTCTTCAGTTTAATTCACTTTTATTGGATATTTCTTTATTAGAATTTTCTATTTACAGTGCTTCTTTTTTTAGATTTGCAGAAACGCATATTGGATGTTTTGCGATAGTTATTAAGAATTTATTCGAAATCCATTTGAATTCTTCTGTAAAATGAATGAAAAAAAATCAATATTCTTTTGATTTATTTAAAAATGCAAGCTTAAAGCAAGTATTTTAATGTATTATTTGTCAGAAAACATCACTATCATAATAAAAAGAGTGCATGTGCACAATAATTTCTTTGAAAGAAAGGGTTTAAATTATTCTTTTCCATATTCTTGTAACAAAAAATAGATACAAAACAGAAAAACTGCAAACAAAACAAAACTAATTCTATATCGTTTAAAATCTCACCTTTTCCCGTAAATTAGAAACGGACAAAAAAAATGTAAACATTTTTCATGATGAAATCATGTTATTTCATTAAAATTTCATTTTAGTGTGATAAAATTTTAAATATTAGAATATGATATTAAATATTAGTGCAAAATATATCAAATTAGATATTGGATTTTGTGACTGCAAGAGCAGTTTGTTTCAATCGGTTGATATAAACTTGTCTAAAACACATATTCGGTTTTTGAATGCTCTTAACTGCAAGCCAGGGATTAATCGCCAAGGAGGACACAAAAGATTCAATCAAAATACTAAATTCCCGCCAAAAGTAAATATTTCGTAACTATTGTACGCCAATGCCATGTAAGGCGTTTTTAGTGATGACACCTTTATGAGAGTGTATACGTAAAAAACCTCTTTCACATATTTTGGTAACTTACAATCCATTTTTAAACATCAGGAAAATATTTAATGGACCAATGCAGAAGAAGAAAGCAGGAAACATTGGAAAATCTTATGGGAAATTCAGCCCGTCTCCCTTCTCATCATTTGCAAATGTTGCGATTTCCCCGTATTCACTCAAACATTTTAACATTCAAATATTCAAATCCAACTACAATCCTGAACCACAATGCACTCAAGTTCAATTGATTGATATTTAAACCATAATTTATTTGTAATTTTTCAATCGCTCATGAACTTTTTTTCTAAGAACATTGAAAAAAAAAGCCGTATTTTGCTGTATTTTTCACAAATTAAATATTATATTTTAAGTACTCTATTTTCCAAAATTCTGCAAACCCACCTGAGGGCACCTCAGAAATGAGGATGAGAAGCTTCTGGTATGGTGGTTGGTTCTA
Source organism: Argiope aurantia (assembly GCA_026543865.1). Taxonomy (NCBI): domain Eukaryota; kingdom Metazoa; phylum Arthropoda; class Arachnida; order Araneae; family Araneidae; genus Argiope; species Argiope aurantia. The sequence goes on from JAPMOR010122909.1 coordinate 138,054, forward strand.
CGCCACCCTGACGCGCGCAGAAATGGAGGGGGGTCATTTCTCCCTATCGATAACGGGACGTTATTCCCATTGGAAAGGTTGTACAGTGGCCGGTGATAGTCCTAGGGATTCTAACTCAGTTCCAGCCAGTGGTGTCGTGGTGGACCGGTCATTCAAATTTAATCCGAATGCCTTTAATTAGGCGGGACGGAGTAGCCAGTTTAGTTACAAAGTTCTGAAACATTTATAAAATAGTGGTTGGTCTTCGCTTGCATATAAATTACCAATAATTGCTGACTTGAAGAAAGAAAGTTATTAGATTTGGAACTGAAATATGAGAATTAGAATACGAATTCATCTTCAAATTTTCCTCCATGGCTTATAGCGAATAGATAAAAAAGAAAAACAATAGCAAAATTCATCTTCTAAATAAACATATTAAAACATAAATTATACTTGTGTGAAAGATTATTCTGTACAAAGTATTAAAATTCTTCACTGTTACTATTTTTACCACAGTCCTCTTTATTCTCCTTCCTTTAAAGTATTTCGTAAACTTATGAAAATACACAACTCTCTAGGGAGTAAGAACGGAATCGATTTAGCATTAATAAACGCATAAAATCCTCCATTCTTTCATTATTTAAAAATGTGACTCGTTTTCTAACTGTTCTTTGGGAAATTATTGATATAACTTATGGATTCCGTCGTTATATATGCAAAGTAAGCTAATTAATGTAGGTTAAAGGGACTGAAGGGTATTTTAATTATTCATACTTGCAAATAAGAAATTCATTAAATAAAACGGTATCTTTTTTTAAAAGAATATTTCCATGTTAGCAATTTGTTGAAAAATCCAATTAACATATCATTATCCAATTAAACATTAGTTGGATTCTGATGCCACCTTCAATTGAAATCTGTTCACAAGACAGCAATTAATTTAACATTGAATGTTTTTATTTCTCGTTATTATTTTCAGAAGAAAAAACTGGGGGTAATTTGCTTAAAATATCAAATATTGTTGGCTGTTACGGTTAGCAAATGTTATCCTTTATATTATCGTATAATGAAAGGAATGGTTTCATTAATATTTATTCGTTATTAATGCAGTCACTTTAAATTTGCTTTAATTAAATTTTGCTGAATATAGAATTATATTTTCTTTTGTTTTCTTTCTTATGTCTTGCAATTTTTCAGCAGCATAAATTGCAGTAGCTTTCAGCACCGATTAAATATTTGATGCCAACAAAATATAATGAAGTGCATTTTCGAGATAAAATCTTGAACACAAAAGATAATAATATTAATCGCGGGATCATATATATAAAATTTCGTACGATTTTAAGCATTGGGAAAATTAGAATTTTGATTGGAAGAAATAAAAAATACAATTTAGCAGATATGTTAGAACAATACTTTTTCCCATGCTCTACGCAGTTATTGAGCAAATTAAAATTTTTAAGCTTTTATTTTCGGAAGAAAAACTTGTGAGAAAAACTTAAATATCCGAATTAAGAGAGTTACATGGCTCACGAAAACTCCTTCTGGATCTAAGTACCTCTGCCGTTAAAAGAAAAAGCCACAAAACATTTCACTTCATTTCAACAAAAGATTCTCCCTGTATCCGCCAGGAAGATTGAATAACATTGATGGCAAATCCGCGCTTATCATTGAAGTTTACGCTTGTGGACCAATAAGATTGGGCAGATCTTTCCGTATTCGGCATCTAAACGGAACGCATGGGGGAATGCGTATTCTATTCCTTGGAACCACAGAGAAAAAAGTAGAAGTTTTAACCATGGATATAGTCTTTCTGGCAGCTTTTTTCTGCATTGCAGTAATCTATATATTTCTACTCTTTACAGAAATAATCAAATAAAAAAATAGAAGAAAATATTATGTCCTGAGAAATAAGTGCAAAGAATCACCCTAGACGCCACTTCACGATTATCATGATTAAATTTTCCGTATCCAAAATAAATAAAACAAATCATGAGCATGTTAAAAGAAGGCAAGAATGGAACGAAAAATTTAAACTGCATACAGTTCCAAAACGTTTAGTTTTGGAACCCATGAAGTTTAAAATTTAAGTTTGTAGTTTTTCTAATCAAATAATGTTTATGTTATCACGAATATGAAATCATCTCCATTTGAAACAATGATAAGGTATAACACCGAAAAAAAATCATACTAAAATATGTAAGGCTCCGTTTGAATAACTTGAATATCCTTTTGGAGCCATAAAGGAAGATGTTCCCTAAACTGGTGAAGAAATAAAATTGACATTTCCAGCATATTAAATAATTATAAAACTGATATATCGCGTAGAAATATTATCCAACGATAATGAGTTTTTCTATTCTGAAACGTCTACTGAAGAACAAAAACGGACGATACCCGCACATTGATATTTACTGCTGGTATTGGACTCACACACAAAAAAATAAAAACAAAAATGATCTTGAAAGTGCCAGGCTATTTTTTTTTTTCCTACTTTCAATTTTTTAGACTCTCAAGCCTCCCCAGGAAGAGTGTAAGTATGCAGCCGGAAACATCCTTCATCGTCTGCTTAGTTTTAGTATTTTGTGAAGTATGTGTCATTAAAAAGAAAGAAGATTAAACATGCTGCAAATTGTGAAATCGATGCTGCATAAAAGAATCGAAGAAATGAGCTAAATTGATTATGAATAGTGGCAGAACGCTACCAAATTACCAGTATTCGGATAAGGAGCTTCTACTGGATTATAGAAGTCTGTTTTACCCTATGCTGACAACCTAGCTTTAAATGCAGATGTATAAATCGAGGGTAAAATCTCGAAGATGTCCTCAAGTTTAACGCATCTACTTCATCAATAAAAGGAAGCATAAGAATCTCGAAGAGAAGCTATGTTGCTGCAAGGAAACTCGCATATCTGCAAGAATTATTCTACAGATTATTCTCTATATAGGAACAGTAGAAACAAACTTTACGAAAACAATAAGTGAATTTAGCAGAAAAGATAACTCTTTTTTTCTACAAGAGCGAGCCAACGAAAGCAATTCTATCAAAAAATTATAGACAAACAATTATAATAAAAATTAATGGAAAACTGAATTCGAATGGGAATATTAAACACTATTTAACGTCTGAGGCATGAACGTAATGAAATGGAATATGAAAAACTACGTAACGAAAACATCTTGAAAAATCTAAAAATTCTAATTTCAAGTTTGAAATGGATCCCACATAACTATATAAAGGATGGACAAATACAAATGACCTAAATCAAATCAAAAATTAACCAAACACTATTAATTTAAAAAAACAACGAAGTCCAAAAGAAGAGTGAATACGTATTTTACATGACTTCTAACACTATAAAGTACTGACGAAATTTTTTTAACTGATCAACGCTATGTGTATAATCATAATAGTAGTCCATTTATGCAGGCTTTTAATACTTCTTTAAGACTACTGCGCGATAGCGAAACTTGTTTTTACTTACACTAACATTCTGGTGTGATACAGTGATATCTAAAAAGACGAATTGTACATTCATCTATCTGTAACAGAAAAAAAAACGAATATAATCTGCAGAGGAAATCATGGAGAAGGGTGTGAAACAATCTTTCCTGCTTCTCCAAAAGATTCATCTTCGCATACAGTTTGTTCAAAAGCGTATTATTCTAGAATTCTCTTGCTCCAAAAAGATATACGAAAGAATATCTCTGTCAGCACCAATTAAATCCTCGCAAGCCTGAATTGCTCCTAGATATTCATTTGGAAAGACACTCCTTCAATTGATCTTCAGACAGACACACAAGAGACAGAATTAGCCCATTTGCAGAACTTTAGAAAATCTTTTCAGAAGAGTACGAATGTTAACGGTTAATGAACGGGTAAATGTTAAAGTGTAATAAGTGAAATGCAATCCCAACATTGTTCCCTCTATAGAAGAGATAAATGACATCATTTTTATTATTACTGAAAGAAAAAAGCAAAGAAACATTTTTATTGTAACAAATAAGATTTCAACTAGCTAAATTTCGGATTATCTACTATCTAAATTAACTTTGTATAAATGGGGAATTAAAAAAGAATTTTCAGTTAAATTCAGTTAATTTAATTAAAAACAAAAATAAAAAAATAAAAAAAATCTATAAAAAAATTATGAAGTATCGAATATCTAAAAATACTGATTCATGTTAAATAATATATTTTGACCTTGAAAATTTGTTCATCACTCATTCTTTTATTTGAAATATTTTTTATCCTGTATGTCACAATATACCAGTGCATAAATTTATCATTTAAAGATCACATTTCCTTAGAATAATGTCACCGTAAACCGTCTTGCAGTACGATAATTTATTCCAATATTTTATTTGTTTAAAGCATATACGTACTTTTGCTCACGAGATATACATAAGGTACAAATGGGATAATTTTTATGAGTCTATAGAATAATAAATTTGAAAAAATTAAATTTGTTCATCGAATAAAAGTTTTAATATATATAAAAGAAAAAAAAGACATATGAAGCTGTGAATACTGTTTATGTCCTTGTATAGACCAGATCGATTGCAGCGAGAATCAGACAAAATGTTGATGATAATGACCAAGGCAATCACTGCCGATAATGAGTGAAAATATATCCAATATTTGTCCTTTCAAGCATTACAATCTGTCTATATTTAAGAAAGTTTTCTTGCAAACTTAGATAATCGCCACAACTATGGACGTGGCTAAAAAGTAAATATCAGAAAGAATTCTATCATGAATATTATTCAAGGTCACAGAGTCAAAAATTTGGTTTAGTAAAAGTTGTAAATTTATTTCCCCCTCAAGCATTTGAGAAATCCATCAGTATTTGGGAAAGTTTTTCTTGCACAATTAGGTAATCTCCGCAACAGTAGACGTAACAAAAAATGAAAAATCAGAAAAATTCTATCCTGAATGTTCAAGGTCACTGGATCGAAAATTCAGAGATGCAAAAGATGGAAGTCTGTTTTTCCTCTCAAGCATTTCAGAGATCCGCCCGTATTTGGGAAAGTTTTTCTAGCACACTTAGGTAATCTCCACAATCATAAACGTGGCAAAAAAAGAAGGAACGAGAAGGAATTCTATCCTGAATATTCAAGATCACTGGGTCAAAGATTCGGTTTCGTAAGAGTGTTAAATGTGTTTTTCCGGTCAATCATTGTAGAAATTCACCAGTACTTAGGAAAAAAATTTCTTGAGAACTCAGATAATTTCCACAACCATGGACGTAGCTAAAAAATGAATATCAGAAATTATTTTTTCCTAAATATTATACAAAGTCACTGGGCCAAAGATTCGGTTTAGTAAAAGTTGTAAATTTATTTTCCCTTCGAGCACTACAGAAATCCGACAGTATTTGGGAAAGTTTTTTCTTGTACACTGGTAATCTCCACAACGATGGACGTAGCAAAAAAAAAAGTTTTATCCTGAATATTCAAGGTCACTGAGTCAAAAATTCTACTTTGGAAAACTTATAAAATCTTGTTGTTATAAAAGATTTCAATAAAAAAAACCTGTCAAAACGATAGAATGAGATTCACATAGATTAATCGTGTTCTAAAGGTATCTTTAACATCAACAAATTATTTTAAAAAGCTATTATTCACTTCTTCCATTAATTGCTAGTGACCTCAAGGATGGCATTATTGTAGGATATGAATTGAAAGGAAAGAAGATTTTGTGTTTGATACTCTTAAGCATAGTTATTCAAAATCCGGCAGGTAGATTTGTGTCTTTAGTAACAAATTATTCCTTTTGATCTGGTTGGTTTCCAGAGGATTTCCTGTATTTTTTGAAAGAGATACAAAAATGGGGTCACTTTTTCATCTGGTAAACCTTCCAGGAAGGAAACCCACGCCCACTCCATGTATATTTGTGTACAAGAAAAATACTTCTCTGAGACAAGTATTTTCTTAAAAATCGCCAAGGTCATTTTAATTTACAGGAGATACTACGCTTTTGCTTTATCATAAGTTGAATAATGTACTACTTGGTTAGATATTTGTGATGGGGGAGGGAAGAGACTCACGGCTAGATCTGTTAGGTCGAGTGGTTTTCAAATCACCATTATTCATTAAATAATTTATCTTACCGACGTCAATTAAAACTTTCTGACAAATTGACAAACATCATTATCATCATTACACAACAATAATCAATACCATCATTACTCAACAATCATCAATATCATCATTACGCAACAATCATCAATATCATCATTACGCAACATTCATCAATATCATCAATACGCAACATTCATCAATATCATCAATACGCAACATTCATCAATATCATCGTTATACAACAATCATCAATATAATCATTTCACAGCATACATACATCATTACACAAGATATCTTCGAAGTCGATCTTCGCTACAAATTAAAAACTTTTTTTCACTTCATCGAAAGTTAAGGCTTTCGTTCCTTTGTTTTAGGTTAATTCTACTTTAAAAAATAATTGGTTATTAGATCTTTATGTTTCTTTTCAGATTCTGTTATTGTTAATTATTGATTCACACAGAAATGTCTTGATCTCTGTCAATGTTTATGGCATATAATTTCTATAAATATTTTTACTAATACTTAATTTCTTAAGATTTTCTATTATGCATTGTCGAACGTTTTGTATCTGTAACATTGAGCAATATGCCGTGAATACTTTTTTCGTTTAGTATCATAACCAGTTTTCAAGATTATGAAACTAATTAATTCCATTACTTCTAAATGAAATGAGTAAGACAAGCGAAGATATGAAATCTTTAAATGATTCACTTCCGCAATAACGGTCGAAATTTTCATTTTGTAATAGCCGACAGCCGTAAAAAAAATTATTTATATATGAAGGATAATTAGGAAAAGTAAAGGACCATTTCATCAGTCTCAATTGCCAAATATTGTCATTTTTTTTATTTCATATGAAAGCTTATAATCTCTTCCTTCAACCCTCATACCGATTCCGCCAATTAAAATTTCATTTGAAGCTAATGCCAACTGATACCCTATTAGCTCAAAACAGTGAAGGATATCTCCATGACATTGCTCTATATTCTGATATCTTGAAGATTTGGTAGTATCATTGTTGGGAATTTTGTGCCAACATGGTACATCATCAATGGACTTCTACTACCATTCATTTTGAGAGAAATTTCATTCTTCACTGGACGTTCTTTATAGCAAAAATCTTGGCAGAGTCCCCAATTACAACCACTGCAATGATTTCGGGACTTTATATTCTATATGAAAGCTCATAATCCTTATATGCATTATAAATGGTTGTGTGCTTTACCTCCCTCTATTTTCGAGACACATCTCAAAATAAAACTATACCAGAGCCATCTTCAACAACTACATCTATTTCGCCAAACTTATTCATCAGTTAATTACATCATTTCAAACGTAGCTGAGCAATCAGATCTCTTTCTATTTATTGGGCAAGTATGCATCCAAATAAAATTTTCTTTTGCATAACAAAATATAGTTCATCGATGTTGGCTGATATAATTCAGTTAATATTATTAACTATTAATATTGAACAACTTATCACCAAAGGAGGCTAGCTTCTAACATGAAATCAAAGTTTTATGGAATAAAAATAATGACTCCAATTTATATCGATGAAAAACTTTAGTACCTGGAAGACCAAACTTCGCTCAGCAGTATTTTTTTTTTTTTTGAAAAATTACAAATAAAATCCTACCCCATGGCTCGTTTAAAGTTACAAGGGAGATCTAATTGAATTGAAAACGCAGGATTAAACATAAGAAAAATGCATCTGAGTTCGAAGCCCTAACCACTACTCCATCTCTGGATAAGCTCATGCAGATCATGTATAAACACATGTCAATATTTAGTTATAAAAATTACGTATGTGTAAAATTGCCATTTTTCAGGAAAGACCCCTATATAGATAAACTTAAAAAGCAAAGCCGTTTCCTCGATACACAAAATAAATTTATTTATTCATACATAAGTATTTCTCTTTAAAGTTATAAGATACAGTGAATTTTTTCTTAACACAAATGGTTACTTATTAAAACTAAATTTAAATCTTGACAATAAATTTGTATAAATTCTCATTTATTCTTCTCTATGAGCATTATCCGAAAAATAATTTATCATACAACGTATTTCTTGAGAATTAAAAACAAGAATTAAATACAGGTTAGTTGTATATTTTTATTGAAATGAAAAAATATTATACACTTGTTTCTCTTTTTATCTGAATTAATCTTTGAGCCCCTTACTTCCGTATCATAAAATATATTTTCTGCACAAAATAATGTATTCCTTTAAAATACTTTTTCTTTTGTTTTTGTTTTCCTCCACAATATAAATTTCTTCATCCTCTACAGCATCCGGGATTTTTATTGAAATATCTCTGTAACAGAAGCGTACCACGATATAGCTCTGATTTCTACTGGAAGATGGATCGTTCCCAGATGGATGCAAGCGGCTCAGAGAATGGATGAAATCCATCCTTGAATTTTAAAATTCTGTCAGCAAGTAACATGAAGATCAATCTGATGGACGAAAGCGTCGTTTTCATTTTTTTTTTGGGGGGGGGGGCGTGATCTTTCGCAAAATTAAACTCAAGCAAAGCCTCTTTTGTCTCCAAAAAAACATAATTATTTTCACATCGAATGAACTTCCTTTAATTTTGTCAATAAAATTTTAAACAGAATAAAAATTTTTTATTCAAATAGAGATCGGGCAGATTCCGATAAGTCAAAATGCAGATAAATGGTTGAATAAAATTCGTAAATTATGCAAAAATGATGTCGGGCATAAAAAATTAATTTAATTCATGAAATTGAATTTAATAAACATATGCACACGATTTTAAAGCAACATAAAAAAAAATCAGAAATTAAACCATGCATGAAAGTTTATTGCAAATATATATATTAAAATTGCATGCGTATAATACAAAATATATATAATTATTTTAGCACAAATACATCAAAAAGAAGATTTCTCGCAATTATTTTTTTACTTCCTCCTATAAGTAAAATAGTAATCGTCAAAAACTTTAAACTCGAGATTTTGACTACTCTCCACATTTTAGACCTCACTAAGTTCGCAAAACACATTTTTGGAAAATGTCTGTCAGTCTGTCTATGTCAAAGATAACTCAAAAAACCTGTTTGTGGTTGAAATTTGGTACATGGTCTTTGCACTAAATTTGCAGATTTCTAACAAATTTTGAGCGGAATTCATTCAGATTAAGCATGTCTGTCCGGCTGTTTGAATATAAGCTAACACGATAACAACAAAATGAAGTGAGACAAATTGATAAAATTCAGAACACAGATTTTACATCTGTAATGTCAATTATAGTCAAATTTTGAATCTAATCCAGCTAAGAGTTGACTATCTTTTGGACAGTACTTTCAGAAATATCTAAACACATTAATTCAAAAACGGAATAACATAAATATATCATATCTGGTTTAGCATTTTGTGTCTAAACTGCTTTTTTTGTTATTTTTTTGTTTCAATCGATTGAGAAAAAAGTGTTTAAAACACAAACTTGAATTTTGACTACTACTAACGCATACCACGGAATAATCACCAAATTACTCGCCAAGGATGGCATGATAGATTCAATAATAATACTAAAACCAGGCCAGACGTTAATATTTCATAGCAATTCTACGCCAATGCCATGTAAGGGACGTTGTCTGGTATGGTAGCTTTATTAGAAGGTAAGCTAAAAAGTTTAGGAAAGCAGCTCTCGCTGATTTTTTAAAATTATTCATATATTTTGGCTTCTGAATATTGGAATTTTAAGTAGGATGATAATTGAAAATTAATGACTCAGTAGTAGATCTCAAACTCTGTATTTTTGTATCTTATTACGAAAATCATTCAGTTGTTTTATAGCAAATGAAAGCCAGCAAAATGGATAATGGAAAAGAACGCTTTATTCCACGAATATTTCAGTAAACAAGTAATAAAAACCAAGACTACAGAAAAAGTAGCACTTGCAGAAACTAACAATACAAACAAATACCAAAAGACTAATTAAATAACATTAATAGTGTTAAGCGACCACAATTCACCAGCTCTCTGTGCTGTAAAAACTCCAGAGAGATTCATACAGAGAGCTTTGTATTCATGCGAGTATAGACCGAAAGACGATCAATCGTTTGACGAATTTGGTGCAAAATATTATATGGTCCAACATTGAGTTATTGAGTTCACTTATCACCACCCGAAAGGCAAACTTCCTGTAAGTGGACTTCGTTTAAAATTTGATAGAAACTTCAATTTGATCGTCATTCTATATACCAAAATTTAGTCATCTAGTTCAAAGCATTTTTGAGTTTGAACAGGCAGTCATTTTTGTCCTTACGTCTGATTGACAGATAGAGCACAACATAGAATGACACTACACGAAATGAGGAAAAGCAAATGAAAAAAATTTCCATGTGATTATATACTGTGGGATTTTAATAGGGATTTCCTACGAGTGTCGACCATAGGCAAGGGAAACATAGGGACCTTTTAAAAGAATGTGCTAGGCTTGCCATTTTTTATCCCTTCACTAAGGAGAGTGGGAATCGCTGACGGAAGCATTTTTACATAACTATCTGTTGCATTAATTAAATAGAAAAAGTGGAATGGGATCAGGAAATAAAATAATATTTTAGAATGAAGTTAATGTGTTGAATTGAGCGAAAAATTAGGAAATCAACCAAATTTAAAACACATTTTAAAATATCATTACATATATATAAGAATGAATCATATCATTACATATTCATGGTATAACATTCTCGTCTGTAATAAACAATAATACAAGTATATTTCTAGCTGAAAATTCAAAGAAAGAATTTGATTTTTATTACAAATTTACTCATGTATGTGAATAAGGGAATTCCTTTATATCTAAAAAGAAACGAAGTTCCGTTACTTGATTGGTAGTAATATGAAAGATTTTTATATCCTATTTATGAAATGGCAATGTAATCCATCAAATATACATACTTTCAAAGAGTAGATGACTTCTTAAGTTATAACTACTTATAACTTAGTCACTAAAAATTATAAAGGAATGTAGGAATTCAGTATATTTTTTAATTATCAATATACAAATGACTATTTAATATCTCGCCTTATACCCAAAATTTTCCAATGCATTGTACTTCTCTTGTAGATATCTCGAATCCATTGAAAATCTCTTTTGAAACTTTGCAAAGCAACATATTACGATAAACCAACTGAAGACTAGGATGACAAAAAACATTTTTAACTAGCAAATAACACTCTTTTTTTAAATGAAATATTGCCTTACATTTGAAGTAATTAGATGAAAAGTAAATTAAATTACTTTTACTATCAGCTTCATTAAGAAACTCCAGAATTTTGTCTAGTTGTAACCAAACAACAACAATTTTTATAAAGCATATGTGTATCTCTATTTGTCTTTCAATGGTAATAATTCTAAACATAAAGAAACATAAATCTTTTATCTCCCGATATTTGCTATTTTTAGATTTAATGAATATATTCTAAATTCTGAAGTAAAAAATCGATTAAAAGGACACTGAATGTTGTAATTATTATAAATTAACTATCTATATATTTAAAATAAACCAAAGAAACAATTTCATAGTCCAATCTATTGGTCTAATTCTGTCAATTTTTTTCATGTAAAAACTTTTGTTATTTAAACATAAATGGTCGCACGTCCTTCTGTGCCCTTCATTTTTGAAAGATATCACAGTTTATAGCTTTCATAGAGCCTCAGTCTTTACAAAAAATTTGCTAGTTTTATTTGCTGATTGCCTTCCTCACTAGCTGATAATGTATAGCTAATAATCAGCACATTTATTACGAAGTATAATTTTAAATCGTGCCTTCATTTAGTCTAAAAAGATGTAATTCATCAAAATTGGTTTTAAAAAGATCCCCAAACTAATATTTTTAATATATTGAAGAACATCTGGTTGGGATAGACGGATATTTAGTTTAATAGTAATATTTATAAATTATTATTATTATTATAAACTAGTTGCATTTGTAGGCTAGGTATTTGTGTTTAATTCCAATTAAATCTTTGATACATAACTTGAGGGTCAAAAGAGTAATTTTTAGATCAAATTAAGATTGACGCTGCAGCCATATTATTTCATCGACCTTACACGCGTTTTATTTATTGGGCTCCTGAAATGTTCATTAGGTTAAATTCATGAATTAAAGAATTCAGAAAATAGAGACATGTCTGATTGCATAATCATGGCATTAAAAATATTATTGTCCTGATAATTTAACTTCTAGTAACAAATTATCATTCACATTTCTGAATCTAGTAATAAATTATCATTCAAATTCAATATATACGAAATGATAAATTTCCTCTTTAACATTAGGCAACAGAAAAAGAATTATTCGATTAAATATTATATATAGTAATAATAATTGCTTTAATTTCATTGGAACCGTAAAAATTATTGCTAAAAAAATAAAAAAATAAAAAACATTTTTTAAAATTGCAAAAATTTAGGAAAAAATAAAAATAATTAATTTTTTTCATTAAAAAGAGAGTTCTTTGAATACAAATTGACGTAATGATCATTTTTGTGCATTAATGTTTTTGAAAGTAGTCGTGTCGGGAAAATTCGAAAATCTCGATTCGTTTTTATTTAATTAAACTTCTCAATGGGGTGCACGTGCGATTTTCTAAACTGCATTTGTGCCTAATTTGTTGTATTCATGTATCATCAAATAATATAGTGTATAAATTACCTCTCTGTTAAAATAAAGATGAACGTATGTCTACATGTATGTGTTGGGACTCTCCATATGACAGGCTATTTGACTTAAAATTTCCAAGCTTGTCACACATATAACATTAAATTAAAAAAGGGCACCACGACTCATTTTTTAAATTTTAAATTAAATTTTAATAAATTAACAATTATTTAAAATCAAGTCATTTTTGATAACGCTTCCAAAATTACTGTATCACAAAAAAAATTTAATCACATTAAAATTCAAAAAATTATGTTTTCAATTATAATAAATTTTACCATATGGGTTTTTTTTCATAATTTCACTTTATTTAAAAAAATTGTTTCAACCATATTTCACAAAAGTATATTTCAATATTGAAATACATTTTTATGAAATATGGAACTCAAAACGTCAAAATTTGTGATACTGCTACTATTTCATTCTGACTTTTTTTACATAGTCGGTGATCAAAATATGAAGATTTGGCTAATTTTTCCTTATTGAGTAGGTACTAGTTTTTGATAGTTCTTTTTAATTTTATGCACTTATGATTAAGCCTTTATGGGGAACAATATACAATTTGGAGGTTTTAATAAGATGAACCTATTGGTTTATAGTGATGTAGAGAAAATTTAAACGATGTGTTCATCTTTAAGAATAATTAATATTTTAACTTTAAAATAAAGTATTAGTGAAAAATTTTCAAAGTTAGTCCCTTTTTTATACACTGTTGCTCTTTCCTCTAATATAATTGAATGAATACAGGTATTCATAGACAACTAGACTTTGCAGTGAATGATGGCTTCTAAAATAGTATGATTAAGAATTTACAAATATTTGAAATTAAAAAAATGTTTTGCTGAAAAAGCCATTAAAACAAAGTTCGATTAGTTAAAAAAAATTTAACTGCCATTGATTCGGTCGAAACAACTGATCATCAACGGCGGCTAGTATGCTAATATACATAATATTTCCGTTTAAACTAAAAAGAACATATGAACTCTTTTTTTCTCTTTCCTTCAGATTTGATCACTTTAATCATTATACCGACAACATAACTCATTTAACAATGCATTTTAATAATTGCCTTCACTAAAATGAAATTTTATATCATTTGCCCTCATCCAACTTGATCCAATTCAGGGCTATTAGTTTTGTTCCCAACCAAATTCCGAAAGACGGACTCCTAGGCCCTCCCCACGGAAGGAATGCCTAATGGCTTCCGATTGGCTGCAGGTGATCGAGACAAACAGCTGACCACCGAGGTGCTGTAAACGAATTAAAGTCGCCTGCTGTCGCTAATTCCGCAATACGAAGAGCCCCATTGATGAGATTTGCCTCCTCCCTATATTAACGTCGTAATTTCGATCCATTAGTGTTATTAGTGAAGCGAAGTAACGAGAGCTGGATGTGCGGCTGCCCACCGACATTCCCTCATTTACGAGAACATTAGGCGGGGACAAGTGCTATTGTGGAAAAATGGCTTTGTTGCGGCTTGACGAGGGCCGTAAATCTTTTAAAGGCCCTCACTGTTTTGGCGCAGAGAAGAAGCAAAACATATTAGGTTGTTACATGGTACAACTATGAGAGGAAAAAAATTTGATGCAGGCATTTATGGGAGAGCTTTCTGTGATCATGAAAATGATCGGTCGGATTTTGTTGTGAAACAGTCTTTAGAATAATTGATTGCGTTCTGTTGCTGTGGATGTGAGGGCATGATTGAATCGAAGAAGATCAGATGGTTTTCAGTGAGAGAAAACAAATCAGAGTATATCAAACAAAAAGTTATTTTATGATACGGTGTAATTTTATCAAGCTCGGTGTTTCAAGGCGAAACGTCCAAGTGAAGACATCGGAAAAGAACTAAGAATGAAAAAGAATAGGGTAATTATATAAGAAAAAAAAATAACTATCCCGATATATGAGACCCATTATATACTATTATATACCTGATATATACCAATCACAGTAACCGAATAAAACTTTTGTTCAAGATAGTTTAGGTGTCGGATCAAGAATCAAATGAAAAAAAAACAATTAAACTTTAACAGTTACGGTTATAGTGACAAAATTTCGAAATTTTCAAAGAGCAACACCATTTTTTTTTAAATTGGAATGTCTTCTCCACAGCAAAAAATAATAAATAGTATTGGAACAGCATTTTGATCTTAACTCACGATTTTCAATTCATGAAAGGGACATTTTGGTAATAAATAGAACAATCAGCTTTGAAATTCTAGAAACTAGTGGAAAGTCTTTAGAATACATGTTGAATCTATTAATAATTGTTTAGCTGCATAATACAAAATAGTAATTTCTTTGCTTTTTTTTTTTTTTTTTTTTTTTTTTGTTATTTTAGCCAATGCACGTTGATGCGCCAACAATATACCAATAACAAGAATTTTGAAGAAGTTTTGCAACTGCTTCAAGATTCAATTTGTAGAATACAACAAATTTTTTAATCTCCGCATTAATTGGGACTAATCCGAATGATTGAATACCCAGATGATCATATAACTGATAGAAAAAGTTACTGTTTAAAAAAATTTAATTATAAGAAATTAACTTCATGAATATATAAATTGGTGTTTACATTTTATATATTTGAACTTTATACTAAAATATCAGTTCTTTTATTGTCTTTACTTGTCTTGTTGTCTTGTATACTAAGAGATATTTTCTTCCTCTTTTTCTGTGGATTTCTTTTTCCTTTTCTGAAATTGATCTAAATAAATGACAATCTGGACATCTCATTTTCGATGTCTTAGTATGCAAATACATCCTAAGATATTATATAATTCTAATATTAGGATAAGAGTTCAAGCATTTTCAGTTGAGTACGATAGTAATTTTGAAATCAAAACAATACATATTGGCTACAATTTGTTTGCACCAAACGTCTTCAGTAGCTGGCGACTTTTCTGCAGGTGCTTATCAAAATAATAGAAAAACCACAAACGCATACAAGAATTATTATTAGTAAAGCTTAGGGCATGTAATACATTTTGGATGCTCCAGGGTGTCGACTCATCCAAATGCTGAATTGTATTTAGATGAATATTGTTTCATTTTTCAAGGAAATATTGTGAAAGCTCCGGATGAGATGCTGGTGGAGAATATCGATTTTGGATTGAACGCTCTAAAATAGACCATAAAGATTATATTGGGACGATTATATTGAGGTAGGAGGAGTTGTGCTAGACAATGTAGATGCTTCATCTCACTTGGGTTTCATCAAAATACAGTGAAACAAATCCCGCTACATGAGGAAAAGTATTATCATCCTGGAATATTCAATCTCCTGCAGGAAACCAAATTTGCATTGCAAGACGGAACTGGGCAGTTAATTCTTCTTCATATTTCTCCCCAGTAATAATTCCATTAAGGATTTCGATTCGGCCAGTCCCACGGGGTAGAGAGCACCCCAAAATTGAAGATGAGAAGCTTCCGGCATGGTCGTTGGTTCTTGATACCCACGTGGGTACACGAAAAGGTGAGGATCTCGCTCTCCCATCGATGATGGGATATACTTTCTTTGGGAAGGGTTTTACCTTAGTCGGTGATGGTTTTTAGGATTCAGCCACAGTTCCCGCAAGTGTTGCTGTTGCGATGGTTCGGTCATTCAAGTTTTTCTGTGTGTCTTCTGGCGGGTCGAAGTAGCTAGTTTGTGGTTACGATCGAACCAGCAGGAAAAAACGATAAGGATACCATAACAGATCTACCTCCATTCCTGACAAAAAGAAGAGCATCACGATGACATGTTGGTGCCAGTGCCCTGCAAACATGCACCCGATCTGTTTGGAAAGAAATGTGAAGTATGATTCGTCTGACCTATCAGTCAACTAGGTTTTGTAATCATGACTCCACTGAAGACGATATTTGTAATTAACATCTATGACAAATGGCTTGGGAATCACTGCCCAACGTAAATGTTTTGTTTACAAATATGCCTCTTAACTGTAATTAATGACATCGGAAAATGCATAGGAGTCTTTGAGTGCCGTTGTTTTCTTTTTACACATTATAGTCTGCTTCAATAGCCGTCAATCTCTTTTTCTTCCATCCACTACTTTGCTTTGCCGAACTTGTCTTACTGCTCTATGTGTACGCTATCATGATTATAGACACAGTGCTTCTAGAAATGCCTAAAAGCAGAGGTTTTCTGGCTATAATTGCTCCAGTTATTGAGATTCATAATTTGGCCTCTTTGAAAGTCTTTGAGGTCTGACATGTTACGCTTTTGGCTTGTACTCCAAGGCGTGTACAAATTCACTAATGAAACCGCATATTACTATGATATATACTTTTAATACTTTAAAAAACTGGTAGCTGATGCTCAATTATATTTTGATACTTATGAAGTGAATTCTTTATTGTCAGTTTTAATCAAATATGTTTATTTCAAAAACCGTCTGTAATTATACTGCATACGCCCTGCAATAAATGCGCAAGACAATCAGTTTATTCAGTAACTTCTTTTATAAACACCGTAGCATGTAAAAGGACAACATAATATTGCTATTTACTCTGGTATTGGTATTTAATCAAAATATACAAATATGGAATTGTAAACATCAGAATAACTCATATTTGCAATATATATATATATATATATATATATATATATATATATATATATATA